>UELV01180078.1:3978-14960 GCA_900490015.1 Megastigmus stigmatizans
GAATAGGTGTATGCCGTTTCTTGTTGTTGTCTCTGCGTCTCACTCTGGTCTACGGGGATGGTGTAGTGTTGCTGCTGGTGGTTATCGCGAGTTCGAAGGTCCGGGTAACTGCCGCGTTAACGGCTTAATAACGCCAATTGACGACGCGGGCTGCTGTCGTTTTCTGCGAGAGCTGAGCCCGACTGCGCGGCGACTGTAATAATGCGCGAGCTACGGCTGCCTCTCTCTCTCCCTCCCCTTCTCCGTGGATTACGAATCGCTTGCGACGTAGATGGAGGTAGATGGGCCGTATGATTGGCGGTGTATCGAACGCGACATTTTAAACTTTCAAGAGCGAGTTGGATTCTCTTTTTGTTCTCAGAACAACGGCTTTGTTGCGGATTACGTTTTGCAATGGAGGATTTTAAGGGAGTACCGGATTTTTGCGAGGTCGCTGCATGTGTGGTTTAGAAAATGTATGTTTGGTGTACGTAGAAACTGTGAAAAAATACATATTCAACAGGATTCGATTCAGTGGAGTGATTGGTTTAAGCTACGTTGATGAAATTAAAACTTTTATGAGGTAAAAGTAGTGGTGCGAGTAGCTGCATTAAATAATATTAATTAAAATTTACGTAACTTTGTTTACGAGTGTGGAAATTATGAGTATCCTGTAAATGCAAACCTGTTGCAAGAGTTAGGTTGATTCAGATTCATGCAATCAAGCATTGTACGAAGGATTTAGGTAGTGTTCACGGAAACTTAATTACACGCAAGGGTCTGCGAAATGCTGAGATTCTTCGCATAAAGAAAATTATTCTTGACTACAATTATTGTCGTGTACTCATTCTTTCATTTCTAGCGAAAATGGGATAATAATATTACTATTAAACTTTTAAGTTGGAGAAAGTATGAACATGCATTTTGAGGCTATAACGGATGGAATGATTACTTAGAAAATGCGATATAGAATTTTCGAGGATCTTGTACGGTAGGTGCAATCTATTGAAAGACGAGGAAATGGGGGTTGGCATGTACGTCGCTAGAGTAAGTTCTTATATCCTAGAGAATAGTAAATTCAATTACGGTTTTAATCCATCGCCATTTTTTAATGTGGATTTTCCGGGAAAATATTACTCGCGAATCTTTTAGAGTGTGGCTTTATTGACATTCTAGCAGTGTCAGACATTTCATTGAATTGCCGAGACTAAATGAGAAAAGTGATTATAGTACCTGTTATTGTTCGCGTCATACCAAAATAAACATACAAATTGAAATGGATTATTGACTGTACAGTATCACGGAAAAATTGGTAATGTAATTTTCTCATTATGGATATTGTAGGATAGATAATTGAGATTTTTAAAATTAAATGTTCGATGGCTTCGAGACGGTATGAACGTTGTTTACCGCTAATAGGTTTCCTAATAATTTGCGATATTAGAATGTCGTTCTATATTTCTATCTCTCTCTGTCTGCTTTTTTTTGTAATAAGGTTGTTGAACATCACGCCGATCAGAGTCTAGTTTACCGCTTCATACGGGCGCACTGAAAAGTTTTTGGAACGATTATTTCTGCAGCTGCAGATGTCGTATCGTCAGCTTTAGTCCTAAAAATTTTAGCGCTAGTTCCCGCAACTTTTGTACGAGATAGCACTTCCGACCCGACTGAATTATTATACTTTACAACAGGATTATGTGAGGAATAAGGTAAGCTCCAATATTCTTCTCGTCTGAAAATGGAATACCATTTTCGATAAAGAATTAAAACCGTTTATTTGAAACTAAATTTGCATTTGATCCGACTTCTATTTCTAAGAAAAACATGATTCTTGATAAATAGAATTGTCTATTATAATTGGATGAAGTAGTCGATGAAAATACTGATTAGAATGTTATATGAAACTATACAGGAGGATGCCCACGAGATTAGAATAAAAAGTAGAGTCCAGGGGCATTGTACGAAACCTACGTCATTATTGAGAACATAAAAAAACAGAGAATTTAAAAAAAATTTGGTTCTTTTCCATAAAGGGAAAGTTGATAAAAACTTAATTGAAATCAGTGTCTTCCTATACTCATCTGTTTCTACTACCATGTATTGAGCATAGGGAATAATAAGCTCGACATTTTTTCATATATTTTCCTTAAAGTAAGGGAGTTGAATTTTTTTTCAAATTAAATGTCTTTTCATACTTAAAAAATTTTAGCTTCAAAATTTAGGAGATCTCGAAATTCGTTCTTTTTAGTTATTTTTTATTTCAGATTCGTATTTAGAATGTCAAAATACATAGGACTAAGGAGGTCTCAGTACAGGATATTTTTTTGCGGGTTTGTGTTATCAAGATGAATATGATTATGTACATTCACGTGGCATTGGCAAGGCACTTTTTCCTATTTCTTAGAACTCGCAGCACACAATAGTAATGGCGGTGAGAGGAAAATTGTGTGCGTAATTCTCCGTGCATCGGGAGTTCCAAGAATTAGAAAAAAAAGTACCGTACCAATGCCACGTGAAAATGCGTAATCATATTTATATTGCCAATGGATATTACGCTCAAGAACGTTCTGGCGATGGTTATTCTTTTATTTCTGTGTAAATGTGCGAGATTATGGCTCCGACCTGTCCTTAATATTATGAAAGTGCAAAGTTCATTTGTTTTTGCTCCAATCGGTTCTATGCATCTTTTAGTTAAAAAAAGATCGTTCTTTCGGAGCGATAAAAGTTCTCAAAACTAATATGCAGTTTTTCAATTATATACTTCGCCCATACCTGGACGCTATATAAGATACTCCAACAAGTAAAGTTTTTTTAAATTAAAATACGATCACACCGACTAAGTCTTTTGCTGAGTGTAAACTCGGATATACGTTGGAAGGGGCATGGGAGTCTGGGGGTAGTGGATGAAAAAAAAATTTAAATTTCAGAAGCAGAAGGAGAAAGATAAAGAGGACCGGGAGAGAAAATAGGGGGATCAAGAGCTGGAATATAGCGCAGAGTGGAGGCAGAAGAAAAAAAAAGGGGAAGAAGATCGGGTGATGGTAAGAGAAAGAAGAAGGTGGATGGACTACTCCTCGCTTAGCCAATAGAGAACTCGTGTAAATTATTCATGAAGAACTGAACGAGACAGTTGGTAATGTGGCGATATAATAAACCACTTTGTAGGCGAAAAGGCATTAGCTTACAGTGGGAGCGAGAGAGAGAGAGAGAGAGAGGGAGAGACACTTTTGTGTGGACGCTTTGTTCCTTATTTTTATTTCCCTCCTCTTTTTTTCCTCGTTTTCTTCGCTGCACACGTGTCTCTACGTCTAACTACTATTTCTTCTCGTTGGCCCTGTACAAAGTGGCTCAGTCCCGTTCCCCTTAATGCGTCGTTTTATCAATTACTCCGAATCGACCTCTACAACTCTCCCCCCAATACTGCGTCGCCTTCCAACGAAGATAAATAGATTCATTCCGATCGGTCTCCGATTGAAATTCAAGATTCGAGTGCCCTCCACGGTAGTGGAAAAACCCTCGAAGTTAATATAGACAGTCTACGGACATGTCGCGACAGATAATGGAATGCAGAACAAAAAAATTCTTTCCATAGATAAGCGGGTATTTTTACTTTAACCGGCAAAAAAGTCGCTATACCGGCAATTAAAATTATACAGACTTGGCAAGAAATACAATTCAAGCACTTTAAAAGATAAATAATTACAGGTATCGCTTGCGAAGTTGTAACTCGTGGTGGAATTGTATAATCGAGTTTGTATCGCTTCACTCCCAATATTATTAAACATTAAAGTGTCGATGTAAAATACTGAAGCTTTTGCAGGGCACAAATAGCGATTTATAGCTCAATTAAGGCAACTTTCTGATTAACTGCACTGAATTATGAAATGCCCTATAATTAACAATGGGACTTCGCAATACGTATATATAACATTTTCCAGTTACACAGGGGCAGCAACCATGGCAAATTTGCACCAAGCTAACGAAGCATTCACGGACAAGTGTGTGTATTTCAATTTTATTCCACGAGGCGCATTAATTTTTGGATCCCTTAATCAATTTCACCAAGCTTTTAATTAACACATACGAGTTTTTGTCGCGAAGCGCCGCGGCAATGATTTTAAATACAGCCAACTGTCGTATAAATTCGAAAGATTCGCACGTATCGTGGCGTCCAATCAAACCATCCGTTACATCCAGACAATGTATGCAAAATATCCGCTGATCGTCGTTTCTTTCAGACTTTACGCCCATGACAATTTTCATCGAAAGCTTACGTACAGAGCTCAGCGACACTTTTTCTCAGCTTACTTCATGGCGCAAAATCATTGGACACGCGGAACGATTTATCACCGAAACGACGAGTAGAGAGATCCGCGCGCGAGGGACAGGACACCTTTACGACCATACTCGATGATAAATATCTCGCCCATGCAGGAACGTATACGCGTCATAGAGGGCGAGAGTGAGCGATCCCGGTCGCCTCGAAAATTCCAGCGCACCAGTTCGCTCTCGCACACACCGGTTTAACGGCAGCGCATCGATAGCCGCTCGCGCGTACGCGTTTTGTATAGCCTATGTATATATACACAGTTAACGCTCGAGCGGAGGTGTTCGCGCATTTTCGCCCAGCTTGATGCTCGATAAGTTCGGTATATCTCCATCTCTTGGGGCCGTATGGACTAGCAGCAGCAGCAGCAGCAGCAGATCGCGAGTATAAGCGGTATAGGTTATATGCGGCGCGGGGGTTGCTACACGCCTCCTGCCTATGTAAACGTGCACTGCCGGCCCGCGTCTTAACGCACAAAGAGAGAAAGCCAGTGAGCGTGAGACAGAGCGAGAGCGAGTGAGGAGGATGCGAGCGATGGAGTGAGAAAGGGTTGTACGTGCCGGAGATGCCTTGCGTATAGCTATGGCTGACTTCTCCCACCATACTCTCTCTCTCTCTCTCTCCCTCTCTCGTTCTCGACCCACTGCCGTGTTACACTTGTGCACACTCGCGTATATACCACCTCAAAACTACTTGGGCTTGTCTTACTTTGCCGCCTCTGCTCTCTACTGTTCGCTCCTCCCTCCTTCTCTCTCTCTCTCTCTCTCTCTCTCTCTCTCTCTCTCTCTCTCTCTCTCTGGCGCTCTTTCTCACTCTCGCTTTGCGGCTGAGCTACTAACAGAAATTATAATCCAGCGTGGAGATCTTTTGACAAAGTTCGCTCCGGGGAATGCTCCAGTTGAATTTACAGAGTCTTACAAACTCCCCAGTGTGCGCTTTCATACAGCTCACCTTCGCTCCTTCTCTCCCTCTACCTCCCGTTACTCCCTCATCCATCCTATCTCTCTCTCTCTCTCTCTCTAGCTTTGCTTTTCATTCCTTATACTACTGCTCCAACACCAGCTCACTTCCAAGGCGCCACTAGAAGTGGAAGAAGAAGTAGAAGAAGAAGAAGAAGAAGAAGGTGGCAGAGGTGCTTTTGTTCTAATAAAATTACGGGGCTGTATTACTGGTGTGTTTACACTGTCGCGCAAGCAAATAAGAGCAGTTAAAGTGAGTGTAGCGCGACGGCACGTCGTCTCTCATTGTGCGTGTGTCTCGGGGCTGCATCCAACGTTATTGGACGTGTTGATTTTAATTTTAACGCTCTCCTGGCGTTTAGATTGGACTGGGAGGCGTCGATTTTTCCGCGAGTTTCCGGAAACGGAAACAGGTATCAGCAGCAGCAGCAAGCCCGGGTTGAGGGAATTCCGTCTTTGTAAGCGGCACGTCTCGTTCAAAGGGAGAGCAAATCTTATTAACGCCGCTGCGCCGGTGATACAATGCCGATCGGCAGGAGGTCTGTCTCTCTTTCTCTCTCTCTCTCTCTCTCTCTCCGGTAGTGCAGCGGTGCGAAATATTGCGCAGGGAGTGAGTGAGAGAAAGTGGAAGAGAGTTGACTGACAATAGCAGCCGAGGATCATTTTAACGGCTCTTTGTAGACGCGCTTAGGTGTTTACTTGCTGGTGGGATCAGTCGGTGCAGACAATGCACCGAGCTGTGCTCTTGGAAGGATATGCATGCGAGGCTTTTATTCAGATATGGATGATACGCGTGTATGGAGAATTCCGATTGCTTTTTGCTAGGCTGCCTCTTCCCTTCGAGCGATGGTTTGTCGGTTAAATGATAGCAATCCCTTATTTTGTGGTGCACCGTTCTTGAGTTTGCTCCAATATGAACTGAGATGTTTACGGAATTCAAAATGCTCAAAGTTTGATGCTTATCAAAATATCTCTTTGCATAAAGAATACTTATGGACAGAAAAATTTAAAAGAATTATTCCTAGAGGGGGGTTGGAATCGTTATTTTTGACGTGATAAAGGAAGTCCTATTATTGCAAACGGAATTCTATTTTTCACGCGAGGCTTATCCTTTCGAGGTCAATCCATTTGAGATAAAGAGGTCGCTTTTTCAGGAGTTGATTTAAGCGAGTTTTTGGTTTTCACTGTGGTCGCTTGGATCAAACAGAATGCAAAATTTATTTAAATAAATCTTTATTACACACTCGATTAAAATATAATTTATTTTATTTTGGATATAAATAAACGTTTATTTAACTTCATAAATTTCGATTTAAGACAAAGAAATATTATTCGTTTCAATTCAATCAATTTAAAAGAAAGATTAAAATGAACATTATTTATATTATTTAAAAATCAATTGTTATACATTTGTAAAAGATATAAAGTATGCTTTTTATTTAATTTAAAATTATATATATTAACTCTTTAGGAACAATTTTAAACAAGTTTTAAACGAGGTTACGAATATTAATGTTTTTATTTAGGGATAGCTTTAAACTATTCCACATAAATATATTATGTGCATTTTATGTAATCTATGAAAATGCACATCAAAGATATATATAAGAAACTGATTAAATTGGGGTGATGTATGAATATTTTACAGATTGAATATTTTAAACGGATTTAAACGGACATTGCGATGAGATAAATAGCTTAGCATTAAAAAGAATAAATTTTACTGCTGTTGAAGTATAAAATATTTTGAAAGTTGTTGTTGTTGATTGTTATAATTTTTAAAATTGTTAAAATTAAAGATTTTTACAGATCTGTCTTTAGAATTATTTCTTCAAAGTGGTATATTTTGTTAATAGCAGTAGTCGACTCTTATTAAAAGCGGATTAATTAAAACTCTCCGTAAACAATCATCATTCTAAATGAGCATTTCATTGAGGAAACATAATTTTTTTAAAAAGGAATCTCGATATCTTTATTCGTACATTTTAATTCATTCGCTAAATTGTGCACTTAAAAACGTTACATATTCATAGATATTTTAGTTACTTAGCAGCAAGAAATGCGTTTATTTTGTCTTATTTTAAAAATGAAGACTGAAAAGGTAAAATAATTTTAAGATATTCTTTATCCATGCAAAACATATTTCGCGAGCCTTACACATTTTGGTCTCTAAAAATTACAGAACTCTCCTCTAATGAAAACGTCATAGCTTTTTGCTCGAATCTCAGTTGCATATAAACATGCTTGATAAGCAGTTGATTACGAGATTCTTGTTATTTGACACCAGGGCAAAGCAGTCCTGTAATAGGAATAATAATATACGTGGCAAGACGACTTTGTTTTCGAGTTAAGTGCACTGCACGATAAAGGTTTGCTTTTAAAAGCCAAATGAAAAGAAATTAATGTAATACTAGAAGAAAAGCGAGGATGTGAGACTGAGAGAAATGAGCGATAAGAGCGGATAATGCAATTCATTCTTAAATTCGAGTCAAGCATATTCAAAGTGCATTTTTATTCTCTCTCTCTCTCTCTCTCTCTTTTCTTCCCCTCTGTTTCTTCCCTTCTCTCTCTACTCTCTTAGAGATATTCCATTCGGTAAAGCTGCGGATCAGTAGGTGGAAAGAGGGGCTCTGCGCCTAATACTCTTTTTCTCCCCCCCTTTCTTTCATTCTTTTCCTAGATCTCTTCTTGTCTTTATTCTTTTTTCTGTCTTTTCTACCCTCTCTTTCTCTTTCCCCCTAGCCCATAACGTCATTTGTAAATTCTCGCATTCCCAACACATTTTAAGTCACTTGATCTTTGCTTTCGCGTTCCATACCGTCTACTAATCCGATCCTGTTGTTTTAAAATAGTATTCAAATCAAACCAATCGGCTGCTTCTTTAAATATTTCTGGTTAAATGAATTTTGGAAATATAGATGTTTCCTTGTTCCGCAGTACTCGGAACCCATCTACTTAACTTATATAGGTAGAGACATAATACTTCCCAAACAAATTTTTATTCTTTAAAGTGGTAATTTTCAAGTTTATATTAATATTAATAGTATTTTTTATTACTTACACCATTTAATAAGAAAACATTGTGTAACAACAGTTAATTATAATATAGAATGTAAAAGGATTATCTCTTTTAAAGTAGACAGGTCAACAATAAATACGTAAAATTACACAAATTTTTGGAAAAACGTACTATTCTGTGATCGAATTACATGGAATTGGATCACGGAAGTTTTGAAGCATTGTATATATGAAATGACTGATGAGTTTTCAAGCTATCATGTAATTTATATCCCAAAATTGGTTGAAAATTTAACAGAAATCGTTTTTGATGGGTAAAAAATACTGCACCTGATAAAAGATGATGACAGGATTAAAATGCTATTTCGATAAAGGAACTTTATTCACACTGTCAAAGAATAAAAATGTTTGGCAAACTTTTAGTAATAAATTTATGTCTTTTTTTTTCAACTGGTTTGAAAATAGCTATTTTCCAAACATTTTATAATTTTTAATTTGTTGAAAAGATGACGGTTACATTATGATTTTTATCCAAAATGATGATCTGTAGTATTACATTTAGTTGGCATATTAGTCCTTAGTTTGTTCAAAGACTCACTAACCCTAATCTTGCCCGTTTTCATATTTATAAATTGTACCAAAATAGCTATTTTGGACTCTATCCTAGAAATATACAGTACACAAGTTGAATCAAAACTTTATAGATTACTGTTATCGCATTTCTAGCTGGCAAAATCATTTCTTTACGCGAACCTCCGCACCATCCATACACGCCTGTAAAGTGATGCTGACACTCAAAACAAGATCTAGTCCCGTGTATTTTTCCTTTTCTACAGCTATTTCTCCACTCCCCCCCCCCCCTTATTTCTCACTTTTTTTTTGTAGCGAGTTAAGGAAGCACTCGAAACGCGCTGCTTTTCTGCTGTAGCATCTTCAATTCCATTCTCGTCACTACACAATTGATATTGAATGAGAGGAGATATTCCTGGCCAGAGCGAAAATACGCGTGTGATTCGAATGAACAAATCATCTTACCTCATTTCTCTCGTCTTCTCATTCCTCTCCCTGTGTACATTCACACCTTTAAGCACACGTGCGCGCAGTCACATATGTATGTCAGAGTTAACTGAACTCTCGAGTTAATTAAAAGCAAGGTTATTTTCAAGTTCAGTTTTTGGTTGTAATGTAGATTGTATAATATTCATATTATTGTTTAGCACCGAGTTTATTATTAATTTCATATTAAAATTCCTTCGATTACTTTGAAAATATTTTTCATTCGAGTCGAATTATATCGAAGTGGAAATAAAATAATTAATCATAGTATTTTCAATGGAGTTCTAGTAGCCCCTACTTCGACTTCAGCCTGTAACTGGAGAAGGGGAAGAAAAGGGGTGAAAACTAGCGAGAAAAGACGCTACTTTTCCTCTCTTTCTCACACTCCTGGGGAGGGAAACGATAGAGAGAAGATGACGCAGTTCCTCTATCCTTCTCTTCTCTCCCATGTGTGCGCACCAGAATCCAGGGAAGCGGCTGCTTTTCGCGGTATATGGTATGTGCACGTTCGTGAGAGAGAGAGAGAGAGAGAGAGAGAGAGAGAGAGAGAGAAATAGAGAGGGAGGAGGAAGAGCGAGAGAGAGAATGAGCTGGAAAAGCGCACTGGGACGATCGATTGCTATATAATACGCGCGCGCGAGAGTAGCAGCAGCGCGTTCATATATATATTTAGAAGAGAGGAAGAGAGAGAGAGAGAGAGAGGGGGGGGAAACGTAGTGTACTTAAGCATACGACGTGATGGGCAAAAGGAATGAGGCAGAAGGTGGAAGTGAGACAGAGAAATAGAATACACGACTGACAAATGAATGATTGATAAAATGCTGAGGCAGGAGATAAACAGTTGGGCTCAGAAAAAGATGAATTTTGATTGTTAGATCAATCCTCCTCGAAATTAAGGTGATGGTCCAGTGTTGGTCAAGTGCCTCCACCGACACTGTCAATATTGAGATATAACATGGCAACGATACTGAACAAATTCTGAAATTATAGTGCAGTATGTTTACGTGGAACTAGAGACTCAATATAAACTGTATTGGATTACATGTAAAGCTAATTAATTGACCTTTTTATAATTTAAATGCAAATATGTACGGTATAAAAGTAAATGTATGAAAAATACGACTTTGGTTTGAAAGAATCGCAAATTTTTTCGCAACGTCGATAAAAAGTGGCTAAAATTCGATTGCCGCAATATATAGGTATTAACATATTCATACGTTCGGCATACACGTTTGGCATAGTAATTTTTAGGATAATTAATGCAGTAATTACTCCTTATAAGCGTAGGTTTAAACAGTCGTTATCAAAGGATAATGGACCCCATGTCTTAACGCAGATGTAAAGAAGCGGCGCGTGAAGTTGTTAACTTGATTGTGTTATCATCCGCATGCAGCTCGTGTGTAGGGACATGGAAGCTGAGGCGGAAGTGCCAACGTGACAGAGTGAGTGGAGAGAACGAGGAAGGACAATTATTTGACCGGAAAAAGCGATGGTAGCGCGTACTCTGAAGCTTTCCAGGATAGATACGATGCAATTTCCGACTTGTGTACACAAACTCGCGGTAGCGACGTTGCACGTGAAGTAGAAGAAAGAGCGGCAGAGAGAGAGAGAGAGAGAGAGAGAGAAAGAGAGAGAGAGAGAGA
>UELV01180081.1:0-10247 GCA_900490015.1 Megastigmus stigmatizans
TGTTCGGATGTTATGTGAGACTGCAGTAGTAGCTGATAATTTGTCCTCTTCATAATAGAAGCAGTCAGTGTACTTCTGACACAGTGCGGTAATCTTATCTCTTTCCTCGCTGTTCATGTGGTCAGTTCTTATCTGTACAGTTAAATTTTTATAGTGATTGACTCCAACAGCCTTGCATTTGTCGGGGATATTTTTCCAATAATTTATTTCGAAATTTGGTGTGCTAAATGTTTGAGATTTGTAATTTACATTGGCTTCCAATTTTCGTAAGTCTTTATGTCCGATCAGGCAATCATAAGTAGAATGCCAAGGTGCTATGAGAAATGTGATCGGTGTATTTTCTCCGAATTCTCGTTGGAAAAGTAAGAGCGTGTGAGCCTTTCGTTATTTTATGCATGGATTTAACTTCGAAACTATACGGAAAAATGTGATTCGAAAATAATTGATTAGCAATTTCTGGATTAATAATAGATGATGAGGCTCCAGAATCAATAAGTATTTTTAGTGGCGGATTTGAAGTCACGAGATGTGGCAATTCGGGCAGATTTCCAATATTATTTAAATTTATCACGTCTCTTGCGTTAAATTGGGGTCCTGATGAAAATTTTCGTAGCTAGCGGTTTCCTCTTCTTCACAATAAATAGCCTCTTGATTTGTAATGTCCGTTTCTTCTTGATAATTCGCTTCATTTTGTTGATCTTCCTGGTGGTGAAGTTCTTCAGAGATAAAATTCGGGGGTGCCGTACTTCTAAAGAAATGGTTTATTCTCGGTGCAAAATTATTGTTCGGTGGATTCGTATTACTTTGATTTGCTTTGGGTGCAGAATTCGGTTGTACCTGATTATTACCTGGTCTATGGAAGTTATTATTCGATCTGTTAGAATTTCTTGTGCTTATAGACATTGGAGTAGGTTGATAATTTTGACGTTTAAATTGGGGATTATTTTGTCTAAAATTATTTTTTCCAAAATTTAATGGTACGAATGGCGTTTGTGTAGCGATAATACGGTGTTGGAAAGGATTCGAATTTCCTGAAGTTCCTTGTGCGTTAGGTAAATGTTTTGGACCCGTGGTTGCATTAACTATATTTGTTTTGGTTTTATTTTCTCGTTGCCTTATGAAAGTGAGAAATGAAGCTTGCTGTTCATGATTGTCATATTTGCGGCATTTCGTCAGGCAATCTTCAATATCCTTCAATTCGAAATGAATTAAGTGGGAATAGTACGGTTCTTTTATGCCATTTATAAAAACATTTTTGGCAACACTTTCATAAAATTCATTCTTCATTATAATCGTATTGGCTTCGACAATGTTTAATTGTATATGTTCTTTTATTTTATTCAATCTACTTTTAACTTCATCCGCGTATTTTTCATACGTTTGATTGGATTCTTGGTAACACATACTAAGCTTATTGAATAATATTTCTTCGGAACTTGGGTCGCTGTATCTATTAATTAATATTATTTTGCAAGCGGCCCAATTCGCAGGTTTGTTTGCTACTATTAAATCAAGTGCTTCTCCACGTATTTTCGATTTAATAAGGGCAAACAGTGATTCGTTAATCACTTCATCGTTAGTGCGTACAGTTTCAATAAATTTATCACATTGTTGTATAAAATGTGATAAAAATCTAGTTCCTCCCTCGTATATGGGGATCACGTCGCGCCATACAGCTAATCTTAATTTAAATTGTTCTAACGTAACCTGAGTCATATCTATGAAAAACCGTCAAGGTGATCAATCGTATAGGTAGGGATTAGGCAGGAAAGAATAGGAAATTTCGAAGACTTACTTTTCTTCTTTGAAGATTTCTGGGGACTCAATGCTTGCAGGTGGACTCGAGCTTGACGTGTTTACTGCGACGATGGGGTTGAAACACCAGCTGCTTCCTTCGTCAGAGATTTCCGTCCGGTAAGTTGGAGGTGAATCCGAATTTGACAGCCTCGCAGTATCCTGTCCGCAGCGCCAGTTATGTTAGTTGTCGTGAGAGAGGCCGATCTCGGGTGATGGAACACGCTCACAACACTCAAACAAATAATTAAGGTAAGTAGATTCAAATTCTTCTTTATTCAGACACGTCTTTACAGCTTGGATGCCCGACAGAGAGTGACCCGTCGCCGGTACGAGGGTAGTATTTATAGTATTGACATTCCATTGTCTTTCTGTTATTGTCTTGGTCACAGATGCACGGTGTTTAGTCTGTAGCATTTCCGTTGAGGTGATAAGGTGGTCGAGTTACCGATGGCTAAAGATGCTTGGAGGCTGAGTCACATAACTCGCGCGTAAATAATTACGCGACACACCCTCCTCCCAGACGTTGACAAGCTACGACTTGGAAACTGCATTGCTCGCGAGTCGACATTTTTCGTTTTCTTCGAACCGGGCGGACGCCCCGGTTTTCGCTTTTCCGCTATATTATTTGTTATGGGGAGCTTTGCCGAAGCACTCAGTCACTCAGCTTGTGACGTTTGCCCACCGGCAACGTCCTGAGCTAGGCTAACTTCAGCGCTCGCTGATGGAGTCGCGGGTATCGTCACCCGACTCCCGCCTTCCCCCGGAGGTTGGGCGTCGACTATTCTGTCGTCGTCTTGTTCTGGGACGGTTTCATCTGGGACGTACGGTTTTATCTGCTCAGCGTGAACAGGCGCGACCACACGTCCTGCTTGGTCACGCAACTCGTACGTGTTCTCGCCATGCACGGCCGTAATTATGTACGGCTCTGCGAACTTCGGAGCTAGCTTTCCTGCTACTTCTTTTGCCGCATTGGAGAGAACCTTGTTTCTCTTCCAAACCTTTTCGCCAACCTTGTATTGAACGTCTCGACGACCTGCATTATAATAACGCGCCTGTCGATCACGTTCTCTATCTGAGTTCTCTGCTACTACTGTTAGTATGTCAGAGAGTCTCTTTGCGCGCTCGACCTCATCATCGAGTGCTTCTTCCGCACATTGCTCCTGTGAGGCGTTTACCTGTTGGTGGAACGTTGACCTTGGAGTTTTTGGTTGCCTGCCATAGATCAGGAATGTTGGACTCATTCCTGTCGCGCCATTCTTCGAGCTGTTAAATGCAAAGACTACATCTTCGAGATGTTTGTCCCAGTGATCATGCTCATCTTGGATGAAAGCGATGATCATCTGCTTCATCGTACGGTTAACCCGTTCAACGGGGTTAGCCTGCGGATGGTAAGGTGGAATCGCCTTGTGACGAATCCCCCTTTCAGTCAAGAAACCGTCGTTCAGTCGGTTCTTAAACTCTGTCCCGTTGTCGGAAAGGAATACCTTGGGTGTTCCAAACCGGAGACATATGCACCTCACAAACTCTGCGAGTATTGCTGTACTGTAGCACGGCGGAGTGGTATTACTTCCACCCACCTCGTGAACAAAACTTGGATTACCAAGATGTGTTCGACTCCCTTTTCTTACTTCTTTACGGACAAGCTCTTCCACTTGTGCGCATTGTTCTGTGGTAACGTTATCGAGACCGATAAAACAAACAGAAGTTACGCCGATCTCAGTTGCGGTTGCTAACTGCAGATCGACTTTGACATTGGCATCCACTAATGTCAATTTGTTCCTACGCGGGTCGTGTACTGAGCCGAATTGCCTCATGAAGTTCTTGCCCAAGTAACACTCCGCGTCGAGTGCGGGGATAATCGGCACGTTGATCACTCCCGTCACTCCAACCACTGTAAACGGAAAGTTTACATAGCCAGCGATGTTAACTTTACGAGCGAGTTTCGCTCCTGCGTACTCGCTTGTCGTCAGTCTGCGATTGCATGCACTCGCGAGCTGCAAGCCAATCGGACTCATGTCAGTAATAGATGCGCCTGTATCGTACAGAGCGCGGAAGTAGAAACCACCCACTTCCACCTGTAAGCATCATCTGGCGTCCAGGTTCACCTCCACTGGTTCGCTTGAATTTCTCGTATCTCTTGGTGAATCCTTCGAGGTTGCGTCTAATGTCATTTTGCTGACCTTAGCGCTTTCTGGGAGAGTAGCGACCTCGTCTACTCTCCCTTCTGTCCGTTTCCCGAACGGACTGGGTATTTTTGCCTTACTACACCTTCTTTACCACAGCCATAGCATCTAAACGGTTTTCTGTTGTAGCCATTCCCTTGACCATTTCTGCCGTTTTGGCCGTTTTGCCTTTTGTATTGGCTATTTTGGCTGTTGCCTTTGAATTGGCCCTTTTGTGGGCATCTTTTATTACTTTGTGGGGAGGGTGGTCTTCCTCCTCCACTCTGTTTTGGCTTTTGCGCCTCACGAACCGCTTTGACAATCACCTCGGTCGTCTTATCTAAGTGGCTGGTGAGCGCTTTAATTAAATCCTGTAGAGTGCTGCTCGTCAGTACTTCTGTTTTCTTTTCTATTTTATTTTCTATTCTCTGATGTGGCAACTCTATTGCTGCCACTTTAACACTTGGGAAGAGCTTTGCTGCTTTTCCCCCTTTCGGTTTGTATGCCACTCCTGGCATCACCGCTTTACATGGAGCGAGTGGTGTTCCGTCACCTTTCTCTCTCTCCAGCACGTATTCCGCTTCTGCGCACCGATCCATAAGGTCATTGATTGTGTCGCATTCCTCTCTGTGCACCAATCTGTTGAGAGGAGGTAATAGATTTAAATAAATTTTATCTATCTCCTCTCTTCTTGACATCCTTGGTCGTATTTCTCGTAACATGCATTCCATGCATGTGACATATCGACTGCTCGTTTCTTCTTCATGTTGGAAACGATTCCTTTTGTCGTCTCTCAATCGCTCTTATTTGTTATGCGTATAACTAAACCTCCGTCGTATCGCATGACCAAACTCTGTCTAGTCTTCCTTGTGGCTGCTGTACCACATTCCAGCAATTTCGGTAAGTACACACGGAAGGGACGCCAGCATGTCTCCCTCCGTGAACCTTGCTGCACTTGCGTTTTCGTCGAACCTTCTCAAGAAAGATTCGACGTCCTCGCCTTGTGTCGCTGAGAACTTTAAGTTCCATCGACTCGCTATGTGACTCGAATCAGCATGATCTCCACTGCGTCTGTCATATCCTGACTGTGACGTGGCACTCCGGTGAGTGCCCTCTATTGGTGTCTCCTCTCTCCTTTGTTGTGTGCTTTGAGAGACGGGATCCTCTTGTAGCTGCATGGATTCTTCTCTCATGCTGCTATTTTGAGGGTACGCGAGAGTGAACGTATCCCTAAAGTTCACTCTCGTTCGCTCAGTTTCACGATTGAGTGGTATCTCTGAGGGGTTTCTCCTTCCCTCAGTCGTTGCGCCTACTTCGGTGCATGTGTCGAGCCTCGTGCTCGACATTGGTCCTCTTATTGGTCCCGTTCCTTGCGATAATTGCTTGCGATAACTGCGAGTCTGGCGGTCAGTACGTTTATGACCATTCACTGCCTTATAATCGTCTGCGTCAGTCTCGAGTGTCTCTCGTCGGAGACTTTTGCAATTTCCTGGATTGTCGCTAGCAATGCTGCGAAATCCGTGTCTGGCTTTGTGTTCGTGGGAGGTTCTTGGATGTTCTCCCCTCCACATCTCTCTTGGTTGTGCAGACCATCTGTCTGTCTTTGATGCTCTTCTCTTGAGTCAGTGCCCTTCTCACTGACTCTGTCATCTTCGTTCGCTACCATTACTATACTTTTTTGATATATTGAGAGAGGGTGCAGCTGTCCCGTCTCATAGTGCTCGTCCTGGATTGTTATGGCGCTGACCTCGTAGCACATCTCCTTGATGTACGACTTCCTTGTCGCTTCTCTTTTGATGCGCGTTTCATTTTCATCTGAAGTGCCATCTTCCTCAAAATAGGCCGCAGTGTAGTTTCCCTGAAGGCAATTGTATGCTCGTTGGAGCGCAATGAATCTAGGACCATCCGTCCTCATTCCTAATGAATTGAGCGTTTCGCTCAGTTCCTCCGGCGACAGTGACCCCATCCAGTTCTGCACTTCTTCTTCGGAGAGCATCCTTTCTCTGTGGTCCATCCTCTTCACCTGATTGTGACAGGTCTACCCCCTGTCCCAAATCGCGAAAAAGAGGCGTCCCTAGCGGCTATTCGCGCTGCTACTCTAATAGTGTACTGTGAGAGACCGGTGTTAAGGCACGCTTTGAAGTCTTAAGGCTGTCTACAGTATTTTGGGGGAGTAACTACTCGGCAAGTACTCACCCCGGGGCGTACCGAGCGCGCCCGACAGCAACTCACACCACGCGTTGCCGCGGCCTGTTGCAATGTGAGAGCTCCGTGCTCTCACTTTTCTCTCACACTACTCATACATCATACTAATGTGTGTGTGTAGTAAGTATTGCAACACTATATAATATAGGTTATGTGTTCTCGAAATAAAGATATAAGAAAAAGAAAAAAATCACGTTATTTGTCGTGACTAACCTGAAAATAGAGCCAGGGAGCTGAAATTTTGCGCAGAAGCTCCATTTTCGGACACCTTTAGTTAAAGCATTCAACGAATAAAATATATTTGCATAAATGAATAATTGTATGTGCTTATCCTGCTATGCCCTTTGTTAAAAATATATCGGGGAAACTAGTTTTGCCAAAAGCAGCAAAATACTACGTTCACCATTAAAAACGCAGGATACTGTCAGAAATTCTACCAATAATTCAATAACGCGGAAAGACGCGTCACGTATAAATACAAATTTGGATGCTATACCAAAACTACGAATTTTTGATATTGAAGATAAAAATATTTCTTTTGATCTGATTAATGTAGAACAAGAAACACCAAAGAACAATTTAACTATAAACGAACAAAGTGTAACACCAAGCATAGAACTGAACTTACAAATTAAAAATAATTTAATAGACTTGAGAACTTGAGACCAATAAATAATCAAGAAAATATGGCTAATAAAAAGACAATGAAATAACCTCTCAAGAACGTTGTAAATTTGGTACCCGAATTGGACGGAAAAACATACCTTTAAGGGAATATAAAGAAAAATTAAAACAAGTAAAATCTGTTATACAGGCGATCGATGAAGGAAATCTAGCTAATATTTTAACGTTGAATTAAAAGGACTAATTTATGAGGCATTGGAAAATTCCGCAAAATTAATATAAATGATTTAATATCAGCTATAAAAACTTTATACCTGTCAGAAGATGATATTTATCAACTCGGGGGTAAATTATGCCGCTTTCCAAGAGCAAGATGAATCAGTTATCGATTTCACTATTAAATAAGGCAAATGAAGGAATTAAATGAACGGATGCAGGACACATACTTGCATGTAAATACTTTCAAGAATTAGGACACGAAGTGGGTCAATGTCCAATCATCGGCGATTATAAAGTTTGTTAGAAACGCAAGGAAAGCGGACATAATCCAAATATTTGCCTAAACAAAAATAAGCGGGAAATGGGCGACTACTGCCAGGTGCCAGGGTATACAATGCTAACTTGTCCAATAATAGTATATACAAAATGCAATCAGTAAGGCCACACTATTAAGAGTTGTACAATGGGAGAAGATAATCTCAAATTTAGCATATACCCTCTAAACAAAAACCATCCCAGAATGCAGTATGAAGAAAATTATGCTAAGCGAATATAGCACAAGACAACAAAAATGCCAGATATGCGATATAACGGGCAACTCAACTAAAAATTGCTATAAAAATAAAAATAGCCTAAATTAAAACAATCTGTTAAATGTCGGAAATCACTATATTTATAAAAATATAAATAATAGATTTATATTATTATTATTTATAAAAATATAAATAATAGATTTGGCAATAACTGAAGCATACAGAGACAAGCGCACAACAAATTCTGTGAATTTTGCGAAATTTTTGGATATTTAACTGATAAATGCAGAAAACTACAAGCAGCCACTACAAAATTTTGCACATAATAAAACGTAGACACAGATAGAATGTTCATTCTGCGGTGTAGCAGGTCATTCAGTTCAAAACTGAAATAAATTAAAAAATGTAGTCGATAGCATAGACAAATTCTGCAAACTATGCAAAATTATGGAATTCACAACAGATAGCTGTCTTCGTAGACAAAATAAGTCGGGAACGATCAGACTCTTCCTCGAGAGAGCGCATAGGAGGAGTACAAACAAGAAGCCGATCATAAAACATGTACAGTTCGCTAAAATAAGCGAAAATAATATAGAGATATTAAATTGCCAAAGTATTAAAAAGAACACACTCGATCAAGTTACTGCATCAGCAGAAATTCTACATGAACAGAAAAATGTAGTAACAGAGGAATGCAGACCGGTCATAATAAATGATATGGAAATAGGATCGGTTAAAAACTTTAACTATGACAAAAGCAAATCGGAAACACAAAGTTTTTCGAAATTCTTGCCCATAAAAATTTTGATCAAACAATTAACCAGTACTACCAATCGTAAAAATTATTCGACAAAGAAGTATATTCTTGACAGAGAAAACCCGTGGAAGCTGTTAATTATACTACTAAGTCACTCAAGAAAGAAAGAAATTTTGTTAAAATAGAGGAAATCGATATGATGCTCGAAATATGTTGAAATTTCATAGAGCAGCCTGTCAACAAAATTAAGTTATTACCAATTCGAATAATGATGAATGACACTGAAGAAATAAAAATAAATAGTAATAACAAAACACGAAAACTATACTTTTTCGGGAAAGAGCGCATAGAAAAAGTAAATAAGCCTCTCATAATGAATTTTGCAAAGACAGATAAAAGTAATATGAAGATTTTAACTTGTAATAATTTAAAATAATACAATTCAGATTAAGTTACTTTAACTTCAAAATTGCAACCTAAGCAACATTACGAAACAGCTAAAAAATTTAGTCCAACGTAAAAAATAACATAACAATTTGTAATGTTAAAATTAACAATAAAAATTTAAGTAATTTTAAAAATATAGAAGTAGTTAACGATAATAATAAAATAATTAATGTATGCCAGAAAAATAATAAGTAAAACATTTCAATTAATGAAGATTCAATATACATGTTAAATTTAGTTGAACATTCAAATAACCAAAATAACAAAAATAGTAACAATAATTCAGAAGATAGCACGAATGCAACTAATTAAATTTGTACAAATCTGTGTAACAACGTTTATCCCCAACAAGTAGAGGCAAATATTAATGAGAATAAAATTTATAATTGTACAATACTCTTGACGAAAGTTGAAAAAAATATGAAGTTTGACAAGAAAGTAAATGAGAGTAATCAAGAAGAAAATACGATAATTAATAATACCATTATATATGATATAAAAGAGAAGAGAAAGCTATTATGTTCGACTACTTTGTAACGGAAACTCGAGAAAATTCAAACAATTACAAGTCTTCCAAGCAATGCAGGGTACAATAAATTATAAAACTAGAAGCAAGTCACTTCATGCCAACAAAATAATTCTATACGAAAATCATAAACTAATATTGCATTGTTTTAGGATGAATACTACCAATAATTATCTTAATGTATGGTTCTATGTTACACCTCTCTTCTGCTTAAAATTTTTTCAACCAGCTAATTAGTCGCGAAGCCAGGGGGTTTCCTTACTGATGGAGGTCCAGTCACTCACCAGAGTTTTCTAGACGTATTTTGACATGCCCATTACAAATTTCGAGGGGGTTTTGTTATCTCTCGACATTTACAAAAGTTATTAACAATTTCATTGTTTAAGACGCTGTAGAAACGAGTCAATAGACTAAAATGATATTCTGATCATGCACATTTGTTGCAATTCTTCTAAGACATCAGCTCGTTTTTGCAGAATTAAAGAATGTTAATTAGAACCCTCGATATTGCAAATTTACTGAATATATGTTGCATGATTACGCTTCGCACTCACTATTTTATTTGTAACTTTTGTTCAACTTCAAATATTTTGGTTCAGGACGTTTCATTTGAAAGGTCAATCATTCTTTACGTAACAATATTTATATAAAACTTGGTTACAAATAGTTCTACAGAATTATTCCTGGTTTCATAACGAATAAATTCATGTATCGGGTTCTAATAGACATTCTTAGAGGAAATGCAACAAATGTACATGTTCAGAATATCATATTAGTCTATTGACTCGTTTCTACAACAATGAAATTGTTAATTACTTTTGTAAATATCAAGATATGAACAAAATACGTCTAGAAAACTTTGGCGAGTGACTATACCTCCATCGGTCACGAAAACCCGCCTGGCTCCTAGACTAAATCAATCAATGGAACCTACTCGAGGCTACGTGGAAAGCAGCTACCATAAATCGTCAGTAAAT
>UELV01180085.1:0-15651 GCA_900490015.1 Megastigmus stigmatizans
AGTGAGAGAGAGAGAGCGGAGTATATATAGGGAAAGTTGTTGAGTCGAGGGCAGCTAAATCATTGGCTCGCGTTCTCCGATCGTTGATTTTCCCGATCGCATGGTATACGCGGCTCTCGCCTATATGCTATGCAATATAATAGCTACATAATTAGCATGCGCATCATAATGCGTTTTGTTACATTGGCTCGTGCTAACACTGCAATACAAGCCTTAATTATATTTTACCATGGTTATACGTATGCGATTGTCGCTCCATCCAAATTCTATATATAGTATTATTATTATATTATTATATGGGCGAGATGCACGTTTCTGCAGATGACAAGGCTGCGAGATGTATATGCATCGCGTGGCGGCGTTGACGGTATTTTAACGATTCGCAAGGGAAAATCGATATGTATATATTTATATATATATAGTCATAGCGATGAGCATAAAGTTTTTTCTCGGGTGTATAATATTTGTTGCTTTATGCATATATATATACAGGGTCCAATTGATTGGAGACGCGTATACATATAGGCGTGCAACAGATGGAAATATTCAAATTTACAAATCAATATAACGCTTATAGCTTGGACGTGCGTGCGCGCGTGTATTTAGATATGCGCTGGCTGTACGTGAAATTTCGGTACATACATTGTCAGCGCTTATATCTGAAAGGGATGTAAAGTCGTATTGTGTTCCGAGCGCGTTTTCGATGACAATTAAATATCCCCTAATTAATGCTATACTCGCCCGCAATTTTGTGACTAATTCCGCTGATGCGGAGGATATATCGAATGCAATTAATCTATCGTTACATAAATCCAAATTTTGGGTTTACGTTAATTTAGCTCGATGGACACATCGTGTCCTCGAGCATATGCACAATTGCTGCAGTCCCGATAATTATATTTATTTCAATTAGAATGCACGATATCATCGTTGATAGTCTTCTGAAAGCTACTGATCAATTCTTGCGGTAATCGATCACATGTTAATATAAAAATGTATTCGCAGATTATTCAGAATGCATTATTACAACTGCTCGATTCGGTATTAAAGAAATTCGATCTTTGAAAATGAGGTCGACTTACACTATATATGAGAAACAGTTATACGAATTAGTCGAAACATTTTCTTAAGCATCAATGTACTGTATATGAGAAACACACGTATTACTCCTACCCAATAGTCGCTCCTAATCCAAGAAACCAAAATTGGACTCGTATATACGTAAGCCGATAATACACGCACAAGCAGCCCCGTAGATATAAAAGCCTCCTGCACGTATATAATTGGCAAAAGCACACAATAAACAAGATGGGCAGTCACGCAACAATTTGCATCGCTCGTCATCGTAAACGCCAACAGCAGCAGCAACAACAGCCGCGAATCAAGAGCGAAAACGCACCGGAGCACTTAGTCGCTTGCGCGCGTTTTTCCATCACCTACACACTTATACACACACTGTGTATAGGTGCGCGTGGAGAGAGAGAGAGAGAGAGAGAGAAAGCGGTCGATTCGAGCGAATCGATATTTCGGTGGCTGTGCACACACTAACCGGGGCTTAAAGCCCCCGGAGGCCAGTATCATCGGGGCTCGCCCGCGCGCTTCTCTCTCTCTCTCTCTCTCTCTCGACGTGTGTGTGTGTGTGTGTGTGTGTGTGTGTGTGTGTCTGGCTTCGACAAGCTCGCGCACGCATACACACACACGGGAGCGGGAAGCAGAGGGCTTTACGCTCCTCTATATATTCGTGTATATATATACACGAGTATGTGTGCGAGAGGCGCGCGGGGCTGATGGAACCCCCAAAATTGGAAAGGCAATAATACCAGAGAGATAGAGAGAGAGTGAGAGGGGGGAGGGGAGAAAGTCGTCGGCCCGGCCGATATCTAGTCGTATAGCGATGGAGGGTGCTGCTGCACCTCGCGCTCCTTCTCTCTCTCTCTCTCTTTTGCTCGCGATGCCATGGGGGTTGCCTAGCGACCCACCAGCATCTTTCTCTTCTCTCTCTCTCTCTCTCTCTCTCTCTCTCTCTCTCTCTTTCTCTCTCGCTTCTCTCCACGCCTCTGTTATTCTTTCCACCTTTTTTTCCTCTCTTTCTCTTTCGCGTGCTCTATCCCTATCCGCGCGCCTAAGCCTCCTTTCGCTCGCTTCCCTTTCGCCTTTCCTTTTTACGCGTTTCTCTCCCTCTCTCTCTCTCTCTCTCTCTCTCTCGCTTCCTCTCTTTTTGCTATTTCTAGTGTACCCATAAATAATAAATATCGGCATGAAAGTTTCAAAATGGAAAAGTATATTGACCGTTTTCTGTGTACCTCTTTCTTGCCTTTTATATCAGTGATGTTTTTGTATCGATATAGATTTTTCATATGAGTTGACCTACTGCAAAAATTCATACCGAGCTTTATTTTCAGTTTTTTTTTCTTCCGATGCCAATATTCTTTGCCGCGAGCTAAAGTCGTATTTATGCGCTCGATACAAAAGTATAACATTATCGGTATTTTAATTCGCGATTGCAACTATGCCACTGGAAATAATAAAGTTGCTTTTCCATGATCGAGACATAAATTTTTATTTATAATGGTTTTAAAGGTACTCTACCTTTATCTAGAAATAGCCATTTCTTACTTAAAAATGACAACTTTCGATATAACATGAAATAAGAAACTCTGTGCAAAATTAACGAGTAACGCATTTCTTTACTTACCATACGCAGATATATATACATATATATAATCCTTTAATACAGATAAGCATTATAAATTTTTTACAGTGAAAAACCAGCGTCTCAAATTGCACTAGCACTAAAATATGCGGTACAGCATAGCACGAACTTACACTCTAATCTAAAGTAACACAGTGAATATTAATGATTTCACATTTCCCAGAATGTCAAGAAAATTACTTTTTAAATTTAGAATAATGGAAAATGGCTCGTCTTCCAGTCTTGTGGTTGCACATCATCGCTCACCGATTGGTTTTGTGCAATAATATTTCACTCACGTCGATCGCAATTTGCACCTGCATTTCCTACCATTTTCAATATATATATTTATCTTAATACGAGATGCTTGGAATAAAGCAAAGAAATGTTGGAATACATCAAGGAAACCCCGGAGCAAAAATAAACAAAATGGAACAATCAATCGCGCGAGAAGGCCTGAAAAATTCATAAAAACACCGAAATTAAATTCCAGCGTCAACGTCAACATCGCCACCTGCGTGCGTCGCTCGCTCACATCACCTTCTATATAATACTTTTACAGGTGCCAGAGGCAGCACACACGTGTACATATACATGTAGCATCTCGGTCGGGTGTTTAAGCTCTCGCAGCCTCCCTCGCCTGCTTTGAAGATTTCTCATGAGAGTTGAGGAACAAGAGAGAGAGAGAGAGAGGAACGCAGAATTCGCCAGCCCGAATTCTATCGATCCAGTGCCCACTTTCGACAATCTCCCTCTCTTTCTCTCGCTCTCTCCCTCGAACTTCATTCACCAGAGAGTTAAGGAGCTCCTCGAGAGGTCAAAAACTCACGCGTAACACTCGACGCTTAGCGCCAACAGCGGCGATTCCACGCCTAGCATCCTGAGCGAGGTCTATCCTATATATGTGTGCGTGTGTGTGTGTGTGTGTGTGTGTGTAACGTCCCACCCGCAACTGCTGACGCTGCTGCCGCCGCCGTGCGCCAACCAATTATTTCATAAAGCGGCGACAATCGTTTTGCGATCCGCCTCTCTGCCTCTTACGTGCGGCTAAATAATCTATATGCTATCGCGATTACCATTTCGTATAGAGCGGTTCAATTTGTTGAAGATTTTTTTTTATATTTTGTTTAATCATGGTTTGCTGTGATGGATGGATGCTGTAGTCCTAAAAGTTTTTTTCCATTTATAGAAAGAAAATTAATTCATTTTAAAAGTAGAAATTGAAAAGCAATAATATTTTACTCATCAAGTTTTTATAGAGCTAATTTTATAAATACCGAAATGATTTTAAAATAATGATTTCAAAATAATCGAATAATTCGCATCCTAATTTTATACGAAACTCAAGTCGCAAATAGAAGATCCGCGTCTGAAGCAGACACGAGTATAAGGAGTAAAGTAAAGTGTTTGGAAGTGGATGAATTCGTGTATTGTTGGCCAATTTGAACAACTCGTCCATTACATCGGCGAAGGTGCGTGAATAATTTCTCAGGAGATATGATAAGCTAGTCATCGTACCTAATTCAATGCGGACATGAAAAAATAATCGGCTCGTGGCTCGCCGAATTTGTTGGCCGCCCGCCAGACTTAATTCGCCGTTTTTCCCTTGTATTTCTCTTCCGTCGCGAAAAGCTCGCCCTTCGCCGCGCCATCAAATTTCTTTAGTACTTTTGACTTCGGGAGCGTGAAATATCGCCTCTGCCCGCTCACGTAAATTGATAATAAATTGTTCGGTTTTCCATAACGCCATGGGTTTGAACGTTTTAGTGGAAAAAAAGTGACGAGTAAACAACTGGGTTTTGCGCGAAAAAATACGGCAATATGTGAGAAAGGAAGTCTGGAATAACAACCATTATTCTTCGTTATTTCTACTTTATAAGATACATAAATAATTTACCATATTCTATTCGATTGAATGGATTAATTTGCAAACCGAAAAAATAAAATCGACTTTTAAATCAAGAAATCAGACTTTTTTACATTTGTACATTTGTAAAATTAATTAATACGCTGAATCTGAATCCGACCTTAGAATTGCTCTTATAAGTCAGGTTTCTAAGATATCATAGCCTGAAAGTACAAAAAAATTCTGTTTTTGACTAAATTTGAGATTATATTTTAAGAACCGATTTTTTACTTGAAGCAGTCAACGGCATCATTTAGTTATACTGATTATCTTTAAGAATCATTTTGTATCCTATCAAGATAATTTTTTTCTCTGAGATAAACCACATTAATACAAGGCTTGGGGTAAATAAGTTGTACAAGTTCTTAATGCAAAATAAAGTGTGTGCAACTTTGATATGGTATATATCATAGAAACGATATCGTATCGGCACGACTTATAATTATTATTTTTAACCCTTTAAACACACATTTTTATGATGACCTGATTTTCAGCTAGAATAAGGTATATTATATATGTGTATATAGAGTTTTTGGAATCACTGATTACAGTTTTGATGTCAGATTTTCAAAATTCAAGATAGCCGATCTAACAGCTGACTTAATCTATAAAAGTAAAGTTATTCATGGTAAAAATTAGTATACAGAGGTATTAAGGGCCTTTGATTAAGTATCTGTTATCAGATTTTTGAAATTCGTTAAAGGAAGGAGGTTTCGTCATCAACGTTACCAAAAACTGTTGTATCGCGGATCTGTCATCTGAAATTTCGTAAATCCGGTACCTGAATCGCAATTAGCGACCCCAAAAAATGATTCTGTACCAAACTATGTAATGGTACGACAAAAAATTCTTTAAATAATGAATATTTTCTGAAAAAATAACTATTTTTTATTATTTATTTATAATTATAAATATAAAAAAAATCAGTAGAAATTAAATTTATTATGCATCGGCAAATCATTTTTGATTCTACAACATATTAGGATTACCTAATTATAAAAATAGCTGGAGATATCGATTTAAACCTACCTTAATATTTCAGAAAACGATGATGCTATAGGTGGCAACGCGGGTTGCTACCATGTTTCAAAGGATTATTATTGATGTTGCACAGTACTAAATGATCAATGATGAAGTAAGCCTTATTATATGGTTTCTGATTAGAGGTGGAAAGACGATCAATTCGAACCAATAAAATTCACTTTTAAATTATAAGTCCAGTGTGAGAAGCCTAGCTATAATTACCTCACTGGCAAAGCGAGTAGTAACAGCGGATGGATTTATACAGTTTGGTTAGTTGTTGAAATATTAAATACGACATGTTGTTCACATCTGTGAATCAGAGAAAAATAATACTTTAAGGCCCTGAAGAGGAACGTAGTTGTCAATAAACGTTCGAAACGGCCATCTAATTTAAAAGTGTATTTTATTCGTTCGAATCGATCATCTTTCCACCTCTAATAAGTACTAAATGATATGTTTGACAGCTTGAAAAAATAAATTCTGTCCGTGAAATATATCTGAGAAACTTTACGATGGGGTCAATTTTAAACAACTTCGGAAAAATATAGACTAGCTTCTAGGTGAGGATTTTATCCTTATTTTATCAGTCTGCGCTGTCAATGCTGAATTCAGCGAACCCAATACGACTATAACCCAATTTACTTAGTTTAACGGAATTTTTAACTTTGTCTTCAATGTATTAATGGTTTTTGAGAAAAGTACATAAGAATCAAGCATAATAAATGCTTCATTCAACATTTTGCGCTCTTCTAAGAATAAAAAATAAAGTTAGGTGTACACTAATATTTCACACTAATGTTAAGTTGAAACTAGATAAATTAATCGGTACAAAAACAATAAGGGTCCGTTTTCACAGCAGCGCATATTCGCGCAATTCACCGCGAATCTCATGAGGGCGAGAGAGAGAGAGAGAACAAGTCATACTCTCTCTTTCGTACTCATGCAATTCGCAACGAATCGCACGAATATTTGCTGCCATGAATATGAGGTCTAAAATATGAGATAAGAGAAATGTATGCATTGGTAGCTAGTCATGTTCAATTATACCGTTTAGTATTTGAAAAATAAGAGGTATTTAATTATCAGAAAATCATGAACTATGCTAGACTATATTTTCAACTAATTTGACTGGCACCAGAAATCCATCGGGACTTTTGATCATGACGTCAAAACCATAACATTATCGTAAAGTAATTTTGACCAAAAACAATTGTCATAATAATTCTGCGGAGTCCATTAAAAATAGAATGTATTGTATACATATATAAAAAATGTATCAATCTATTGCTAATCTATTGCCAGGAATTTCTTTTAATCTATTACATAAAATGCTTCTTAACATAAAAAATTCAATCAATTGTAGGGTTTAAAATTATAACATTTTATAATCTTGAACTTACATATTTAAAAAACTAATTATAGCTGGATAAGCTAAATTTGCGCATCCATTTATCACCTTACACTGCGACGAACAGATAATAATAATTCCTGCTCCGTATAAAGTGGCTCAGCTAAATAAAGATATGTCTTCCATTGTTGATCCAACCAATAGGAGTACCTAAAGGTTTTGTTGAAAGCTGCTATTTGTGGAACAATATTTATTATTTAAAGCCTTTCAGACCTGAATTATTTTTGGACAAGGAAACGTTTTCAAAATAATTCTATAGGATGTTTCATGGTTATTTTCAAGTCGATTTCTGTAATAAAATTATTTTGTAATTTTTTGGGTTTTCTCCGTTCCTATTAGATATATACGATAGCTTAGAACCCCATTACCATATGTGGAATAGACTACTTTGATCTGTACATTGGGTCTGAAAGAGTTAATAAATACATAAAACATATTTTGTACGATATTGCGATGAATAAAGAATATTTATTATATTTTATTTTGCTCTGGTTGTACATGAAAAAGGAAAAAAATCATAGAACCAGTAGCAACTTGCAATACAATTTTAGGGTGTAAAACTCAAATGAAATATATATTAAAACTGAAAGTGGGAAAATCGAAACGATGGAATAGAGTAAAATTAGTGTTTTGAAACACTATTCTATTCTATTAAACTGTAGCATATATATAAAATATAAATCTTAAATATAATAAATATTTAAATATTAAAATATAAAAATTCAAGAAGTATATTAACTTTATAAAATTTCCTATTTCATTTTGGCAGTTTTCCAACTCAATTTTTCCAATTCACGTTCTGCACCAGAATAGCAAAAAGAATTTTAGAAAGTTATTGCTCGCAAGTGACTTGATTTCTGTACCCCGTTAATACATTTTTTGTATACTTCCAATTCACGTTAAACAATTAAATTTAAATATCCCGGCTACATGTAATCAGTAATGCATAATATATAATTAATGAGTCTGTCCAAATACGTTTGTGAGTAGAAAATCGAAGGACTGATAAGATGAAAGCTTCACCGCAAACAAAAACAAGTAAATTGGATCAATTCACGAGAATCCCGTCATTGGGAGCAGTTCTTGCATCAAAACCAGTTCCAAGAAAGTCAGCATGAATGCCATAAACTACATTCACCGGTAGCACCGAGCGCGCCTCAGCAATGATCGCCGCCCTACAAATCAACCCCTATAAAAACTGTATTGCTCGCGCAGTTGGCCCAAGCAATGCAAAATTTATCGCAGCTCCAGCGTGCAGCCAACGAATTCATGTGCGCGCACACACACACACATACACCACGTGCACTCGTATATAAAAACTGCTGCGCGACAAAATGAGTCTCCCTCTCTCTCTCTCGCATATTTTTTTTGCGCTCGCGCAACCCTCACTCGACGAGCGAGGGAAAACATTACGTCGCGGGTCGTTTTTCCTCGATATCTAGAGAGCTGTGCTTAGCCAGGCAGTTTCGATCAGCATCCAGAGAGAGGGAGAGAGAGAGAGAGAGGAAGAGTGTACACGTTTGTGCGCGGAGAAGAGGAGGATGTGGGAGGAGGGCAAATGGGTGGAGAGGAAGAGAGAGAAAGAGAGGAGAGAGGGAGGAGAATGTCATCGTAAAACTCGGAGGCATCGGGCGCGCGCTGGAGCTCCGTACATCGGGCGCATTACACTGGAATATTTTACGCCGAGCGGAATTTATGCACTCGTGTACTCGACAGTCTCCGCGGGGACTTCTCTCTCTCTCCTTCTCCCTCCCTTCCTATATATACATATACCGCTTTCTCTCTTGCACTCTCTATATCTTCCATTCTCTCTCGGTTGATATAGGAACGAGAAAGTTGGGGAGTAAGGTATACGAAATGCGCCAAGAGGTTGAAGGTTGACTCTTGCGAATGGATCCGGGCCGTCACTTTTTTCAACTCCTCTGGCCAAAACTAGCGGGAGTCACGATATGTCGCTACTTTTTCGATGAATGAAATGATGCATTATTTTGTTGTGGCTGTGAGAATCTCTGGAGAAAACTTTTCCGGGTATGTTTTATTCGACTGCTTTAGTTTTCCAGCGATCGATTTCAATTGAGAACCTGTGCATTTATGCATAAAAGACTTGCAGATGGCTACGTTATGTATAATAATATAAAATAGAATATATCGATAGCACAATAAATAAAAATCATTGACATTGATCACGTATTTTGTTTAATTACTTTCTTTATTCTATCTATCCATAAAAAAATCTGCTGTAAGCTAAAACAGAGTTGGTTTAAATACATATTGGGTACCTGTCATAAAAATAATTCCCAACGAAAGTACAGTGTACGTATAGAAAAATTAAAAAAAGCACCAAGTGTAACATCTGACAAAGTATAACTACGAACTCTTTTTCATATGATAAAAACTGTATAAAAAAGAAAAGTATCTTAACAATCATTATCAAAACCAACAACCATCATTACAAGCATTTGTCGAAGCTTAAATCTGCCACTTATACTTGTTGTACAAAGTACATAATAACGAAAGTTTTGAAAATCCATGGAAAACGTGTAAAGCAAGATATCGATGTAAAAAAGACACATAAAACTACTAGAGCGAAGAAACAGGAGTAGTCAGTGCTGTTATATACAGTCGATTATTCGGTTTACGCTCGGACTAACGCCACACGAATGCGTTATAGTTACATCGGCCAAAAACTAAAAGTTATTCGGTCGCGTGGACTGTATCGTCCACGCGCGCACAAACAGAAAGAGTCGCGCGGAGTGTCGGCTAACTGAATTTCGCGGTTCGCGAGACTTTCGCCTCGCTATATACTTCTCTGTCTCTCTCTTTCTCTCTCTCTCTCTCTCTCTCTCTCTCTCTCTCTCTCTCTCTCTCTCTCTCTCTGTTTTTCAGCGCATTTTCCACGTCTGCTGTAAGCCTGCCTTTTAGCCACGCGCGCCGCAGCGACTCTATACTTCCCATTCGATCTTTTTCCTCGTCCTCCGCCTCTTCCCTGGCTCTCGCACAGCAGCAACAGCAGCAGCTCTCATGCCCTTCAATCATTTCATTCTCCCTCTGCATCATTCATTCTCCCTCTCTCTCTCTCTCTCTCTCTCTCTCTCTCTCTCTCTCTCCATCCATCGCACAAACACACGTCTATACACACGCTCGCGCCGATTTTCTCATCCCCCATTTCTCTCTTTGCTCTTTCGTGCAGCAGCAGCAGCAGCAGCAGCCGGCCAGCCGCACCGCTTCCCCAGAGAGATAGACAAGGAGAGTCTGTGTAGTGTGCATGTGCGAATCGTATATACGAGGGAAAGCGAGAACACACAAACGCGCTCGTGTCGATGCGATCGGGAGCTAGAAAAAAAATTTTTTTTTCCTCGTTCTATCCCGGCTGTATGTTGTGTAACGCGCGAACGATAATCCTTGGACTGGTTCATGCTTTTTTTTTCTATGTATATATATGCTCGCATGGCTCGTTTACGCGCGAGGGAGTCGATTTTTCGTTGGAATCGATGGACACGATTGAAGGGCACAAATGTATTCTGCAGCATCATTCGAATCTTATATAGCGGTGCTGGATTTCAACTATATTTGAGTGAAAACGCTGCACGTTTTTATTCTTGCCAAGAGAACATATTTTACATTTTGCGCGTGCAACTATGGTACAACGATTCATTCATCGGATGCAGATAAAATTACTATATAGTCGTAAAATTTTGTAAAGAACTTACGCTGCTTTCCGAATTGAAATTGCGATTCGTGCAAGCCATACGCCAGCTTTGACATTTTGTCCTATTATATAATCGAACGACACATGGAGTGCATTATAGGAAATGGACAGAAAAAAAAACATCATGATTGTAAACATACATTATTTTTGTTTACCTTCTATTATATGCAAAAAAACTATGTCTGGACTCTATGCGTATAAACACGAAAATGTCATATTTCGTGTTTGGCTTTGCGTTTTAACAAGCAAACGTCGGTCTCTATACACGTCTATTTGCTATTTGCGTTTACATATACGTGCTGCATGTTTATGAGTGTGTGTGTCTATGTGTCTGTGTAATAGCCATCAGAGAGAGAGAGAGAGAGAGCGAAGTTCGAGAACAATCGAGAAACTATTCGGTAGATCATAAATAGAAACTGAATATAAGGGATGCCTCCGCATTCCGAATACGTATATTTAGTTCCCTCCCATATTAGAGAAATATTCAGGAAATTGTGAATTAATAAGCCGCGTCACCGTACGTAATATACGCCAAGTTTTGCCGATCGAGCTTTCGACAAACTATCGCACATCCCGCAAGGTTATTTCGTTTCCTGAGTTTTACATTTTCCTCCGTGGCTTATATGCAGGAAAATTCTTATTAATTATATATATATATATATACCAGCGTGTAATTACCATTTCGCATGGTATAATAATTAAACATAGCTTCAGATTCCTTTGCATAAAGCTCAAATATGAAATGAACGCTATGGTAAAAATACAACTTGCAAATTGGACAAAAAGTGCATCGGAGACTCCTAGAGGGCGAGGCAAACTATAAAGCGACGGCACAAAAAAAAAGAAGGCAAAAACGGAATCCAACAATATAACATAACGAGACAAGTTTTCATTCCCGTGCGCGCGCGAACGAGCAAGCGACGGGGCGTTGCACCTTGTTAGCGGCAAGTTCGCACGCTACGGTGGAGTATGTAGAAGCACAAACACATACATACACACGTACACAGAGAAAGAGTTGGGAAAAATATTGCGGCGCATATTACGCACGAGCGGAGGAAAGAAAGACAAACTGAAAAAAGACATCGGATTCGTCGCGGGTACCAGGAGAAAAATCCGCGTATACATATATATATACGGGTGTGCGCGAGAGTGTCTAAACGTCGGTTAGGGCCGCGCAGGAAAAAAGTCGAGTGAGAGAGAGAGAAAGAGAGAGGAAAGGAGGCAGGAGAAACATCGAAAAAGGAAAGAAAAAAAAAAGACGGAGCTGCACGCGCACGCCTCTGCGAAAGTGGCGCTATTCAAACGAAATTTTTTCTTCCGCTTCTCCGAGGAGGTGGGATGGAAGCTGGCAAGTAGTGCAAAGCCAATTGGCGAGTCCCCGAATGCACTTCGAAAGGGACGGGTTAAAAAGGAAGGAGAGAGAAGGAGAGAAAGAGAGAAAAAGAGGAAGGGAGAGTATATACGTGACGCACCGCGAAGAATCGGCCCTGCTGCGAGGAAATGTAATTCCTGGACAAGATAGAAATGCGGCGAACCACCGTAGCGCGGTTATTTTCAACTTTCTCGCGCGCATATCTTTGCCCGATGCGAGAGCGCATACTTGCTGTTGCTAATGCCAGCGATAAACGAATTTTCACCCTATATATACGGATTCTACATTTTTTTTCGAGAATTCGAGAGAATTTCTTATATAGTTTCGAAACGTACAAGAGTATTCTGAGAGTGTCGAGAGTGGCGGGAATCTAATCAGTGTGTTCGCGCAGAATATTACAATAGAGAACATTCACATTCTTCGTATTCCAACAATGCCGACCATTTCTTTTCAAATAATTAAATTGAATTCTGTATAGTGCTTATACCTATGTAATACGCGATGGAGAAGCTAAACAGTATAATATCGCGTTTTCTCAATAAAATGTTTTATTCGCCCCGGAAAGCGTCCATTTTCAAACTCCTGTACGTACCAATGATTATGCAGAACAATTTGACTTAGTCTCGATTAAATTCTGTTATTTTCAGCGGCTTCTCTAATTTCATAACTGAATTCCAAACAATTTACATAAAAATGGAATAATTTAAGTGGCTCCGCAACTGTAAGCTCCAGGTTAGTTTCTGACCAGGTGGCGTTTAATTACGTATATATCAACGTACACATACAACGTATAATTGAAATGGTGGCTGATTTGTACAGCGTCAAAGATGATTAAAAATGACATCTGCCCTCGTATATAACTTTTTTTCTTTTCAGAAAATATTAATTAATTCCTGCCGTCATTTTGTTCGTCGAGCGAAAAAAAATTTAAACATATTACACAAAAGCGAAAATATGTATATTTCGCTGAGAGATTTTTATAGTAAAGTACAGGGCAATTGCATAATAACGATATATATTTCACTACGGCCCCGTAAATAATATGCGGTACGTGACGCTCATAACTTATATGTATATAATATAAAAAATATACCGTTATACCTTTCAACAGTTCGGAACCTTCGGAAATCAGATTGCAGGGTAAAGAATTGCTTGTACCGATTGTTAAATTATAAAGTATTGTTGAAATACCGCGGAATGTAAGTTCTTCATATTTGGAATGAGACATCCAGAATTTCGGAATGTGGAATATAACGGAGCGCATTTCCGGGAAGATAAGAAGAAAAACCGATCGTTTTCCCGATTCAGCCTCGATTTCCCGAAATAATAAAAAAAGAAAAACGATAGTGACCCCCAGACGTAGCAGTAGAAGAAGCCACTATCTGCTAGCGCACTTAAGGCGCGCACCCTTAAGAAGAGCCATTCAAACGCCGATTTTTCAGGATCGCGCTTCCCGTCCCCGAGATTCGTCGATACCACCGCACACCAGCAGATTCTACCCCCGTATACATATACGTTGACGATGCGCACGGAAAAGGACAGATAAATATCGATAAAAAAACGAGATATAGAGTCTGCATCGGTGCTCCAGCAGCGATACACACACACACACACACACACATATATATATATATATATACACGCGCATTTCCGGCGCTCCAAGCGTAGGACCGAGGGCTGAACCCCAAACGCTCGCGTGTTAGAGAGAGAGAAAGAGAAAGAGAGAGCGAGGGGAGGCCAAATGAAGGGGAGCATTGGGAGAGTGTGCTAGTGTTAAGGGGAGAAGTAGATTATTAGAAAGCGAGAGAGAGAGAGAGAGAGAGTGGAAGGAAGAGATGCGCGGACGCAGAGGAGTAGAGGCGTTGGGAGGAACGGAAGGAAAGGTTGACTTTTCCTCTTGGCGAGAAGGAAAGCGTGCAAGTGGAGGAACAGCGAAAGGAGAGAAAGAGAAGGAGAGCGAGAGGGTGCGAGAGAGTGCGAGTTGGACTTTAATGGCTGTTGGAGGGTGGCGATGCTCGGAGAGAGGTTGCGAGGGAGTGGAGGAAGAAAATTTCAGGGAGGCTGGTGTACCGGAGCTCAGGGGAACCAGAGAGAGAGGGAGAGAGAGGAGAGCAACGACGAAGAACAGTGCTGTGCAGCGCCAGGGCGCGTGCGGCAGATAGTTTTCCAGGTAACAGCTCTCTTGGTTGGCGCGCGCAAGATCAATTGTGCACCTCCCGCGCGCGCGCACACACACACACACACACACAGGCACATCCTGGAAGTTCATCTATATATATACTATAGAGAAGCTATAGCTGTCCATGGGATAAGAAGTGGAGAGCTGCCGGATCGTAGGGACCAAAGGGAAAAAAGAGGGGAAAATTACGCGGTCAGAAGAACATTGGCTGGACTGCACTAGGATTCATTTGAATTTCAGAGTAGCCATTCTCTATCATATATATGTATAAAGGAAAAGGTAGAGGCGGTGCAGTCCGGGCTCGTCGATGAGACACACAGCTAGAGTCCGGTAGAGCAAGTAAACACGTCGTCTGCACGAAGGGGAGGGGATAGGATACCGATAAAAACTATCGACATTCACCGAGATTGACCGCGAGCGCGCGCGGCATTAAGCATCTAGTGGTATATATATACGCATCCTCGGAGCGAAGCCGACCATGCCCCCTCGCGAGCTCGCTCACCTCGCGCGCGCACACACACACACAGAGATAGAAGGGGAGAAGTAGGGAGGCTGTGTGAAGGTTGCCTCGGTCTATCGGTCCCGAGTTCGCTGCCGGAGAGGGATAGGTAGAGAGCCTCGACTCCGCAGAAGCAGAGAGCGAGAGAGAGAGAGAGAGAGAGAGAGATGCTCGTACGCCCTTGAACGAGGACAGGGAACACACCCTTGCCAGTCTCGCGGGCGCGCGAGCCGAGGTGGTCGACAGCCATGCAGAGAGCGAGAGAGAGAGAGAGAGAGAGCAAGAGAGAGGGAGGAAATTATTTTCCCATCTCGCTCCCACGCGCACTTTCTGGGTGAAACTTGCGCGCGCGGAGCAGAGCAGCGCCTACTTGTTTCAGTGCGCGAGCGAGAGAGGGAGAGACGTACACGCGGAGAGAGACAGATATACATATATATAGCGAGAGAAAGCCATAGGGCGGTAGAAGGGGGAGGAGGGGAAGCGGAGAGAGAGGGTGGTAGGGGAGGTGGGGGATGGCGGCGGTTTTATGGCGCACACGTGCGCGCACACAGCATCATTCGCCGGCGTTGCTGCTGCTGCTGCTGCTGCTGCTGCTGCTGCCGCTGCTGTATAGCTACCGGCGAACTGCACCCCTACGCGTGTACCGCTGATGCCGCCGTTACCGTCGCTGCCGCCGCCGCCACGTAGAGCTCCGATGGCCTCTGCGTGCGCGTACACGGAGGACTGCTGCACATACGTCTGCGTGTGATGCCGCGGAGAGCACACCCGAGCACAGGAGAGAAGATGTGGTGCGTGCAGGTACTATATACTACGGGTAGGACGCGCGAGTGAGGCATACATACATATATATATATATATATATA
>UELV01180086.1:0-10939 GCA_900490015.1 Megastigmus stigmatizans
TCCAAGTGCAGGGTACGCATTTATGGAACTCTCTACCTGCTGAAATTCGTCATCTACCATCACTCAGCAGGTTCAAGACTGCTTTGAGGAGATTCCTTCTCAATCTAGATTAGATTATTAAATATAGGTTAAGCGACATGTGAACCGTCCTAATCCTGTACATCGTCCTGTCCTAATTTATTATCCTTTGTATCATTATTCGAGTACATATGTAAATTAAAGAAAGAATGGACAGACGTTGTGCAAGTGATGAGGTGTGAATGCTCGCGCAACCTTGTTGTAACCTGTTCTTAAACTGTTTTGTATATAGATTTAATTTTTAGGGAATGACGTGATAGATTTTAAAGACTGTATTTTTACTGTATTGTAACTTATCTATGATATCACTATTTTTTTATTTTTTTTTTTAAATGTATTTGACTAAACTTTAGACTTAAGCATGACTGTGATATTACAAAGCGAGAAAGAATGTACATATATTGAGACTGCATTTAAATTTTTTTAAAAAGTTACAAATAAACATTATATTTATCTATCTATCTATCTCTGCACTCACCGCCTTTCAACATCATCAATATCGCGAAGTACAAGGCCGACCTACGCGTAGAGCTTCTGCAATGTGACCGAGACGACTGGGGGCAGAGGGTCTTGAACGAGGGTTTCCAATGGCCGCTACCACCTTAAACTGCTGCGAGTGCACTGGGCTGCTCCAGCATCATGGTACTGGAGTGCGAAGACCTTGGCTGTAGCTTATCCAATCAAGAGGCACAAGATGCTATCCTAATTAAAATCTTTTAACCCAGTTCTTTTTTTATTCAATTTTTTCGAGAGCATATTCTTGTTTTATAGGTTATTGTTATTGAATTTTTGTTTAAATGCCTTTTCAGTTTTATGCTGCTCATTCTCTTTTTATTTTATTATTATATAAATTTTTACTATATTTTACTCTTGTAATATACAAATTATATTATGTATATACCACTGGGCCAAATGGGGTTCTACCTCCCGGTCCCAATAAAATTTAATCAATCAATCAATCTCTATCTCTTTCCCGTTAGGTCTTCAACTGTGATTTTCAAATGAGAGCTTGCATGATATAGGATATCAAAAATATTATTTATAAGAAAAGTTTTAAAACTAGCTAGGGGACGCGCTGTAATGCTACCGGGACTTACATCGCTTTGTGATGCAAGGGAGACAAACATGTATAAGGACCAAAAGTTGCGAGACATGCAAAAAGCGATGCGTGACATGCAAACAGCTTCGCAGTTTGCATTTGAGCCACCACCCACGATGTTCGCACTTTATGTGCTTTTTGTTCTCATAAAACGGGTGGGTAATTCCTAACAATTATTGATGATTTTTTATATAAAAGTTACATTATTATGAAGCAAGATTTACGAGATTTTATAAAGCTCTAATTTATCATTTACACAATTTTAATGAAATACTGCATGTAGAAAAGTTAAAAAGTTCTATAATAAAAAAGTAGTTTTTTTAAAAATAAATTTTTTTTATTACTTTCGGTTATTATTTTGAAAATTATTTTGTTATTTACTATGTATAATTATACCTATTAACGTCATTTTATTATTAAATATTTATTAATAACTTTTAAGTTTCTTCACAGTATTCCTTGTGACGCGTAATTATTACAAGACGCGATATTACGCACCTTTGCGAGCAACGACCGGGCAGACGCATTTTTTTTTTTTTTTTTTTAATAGTTTTTATTAGCCTTTTGCTGGTGAGCTTAGGCCATTACCAGGTATTGCACAGAGGGACTTTTTTCTTATTCAATTTTGCCCAGTGGGGCTTTTCTCTTGTTCAATTAATTTGCCCAGTGGGACTTTTTACAAATATCGTAGTCATGGTTCTTTTTCCGTCCGAAAAAAGCCCGAAAAAATTTTTGAGTTCCAGACGGGAATCGAACCCATGGCTACTTGAGTCGCCTTGTATTAGGAGGCAAGCGTCTTACCCACTAAGCCAAGAACAGCTACTGACAGACACAATTAAGTTAGCATTTATGCATGAGAAATAGTGGCGATAATGATAATAGAATTTGAGCCTGACTCATTGCTATTAAAAAATGAAGTAAAATATAATTTTCCTTCTTGATAGTTTATTATAAAAGAGAAATCACAGCTGAATAATTATATTTTTTCTCGTTGTTATTAATTAATTAATTATAACGGGCATTGAAAATAAAAAGCAAATCATTACATTAACTTTTGTAATTTTTGTTTTTACGATTGTTAGCTTGAAGAGGGGGGCATATGTTTTAAGCTCCCGAAATGTCTATCAATAAAATAATAAAATTTAATTTTTAATTAGTTTCTGTGTTTTGAGTTCCATGAGGATCATTAAACTCCTCTTTATTCTTAAAACTTTATTTTTAATAACTGTTGGATTGAAAGATGAATTTTGAAGTTTTTCAGATATAGATTTATGTTTGCTGGAGTTAAATTCCTTCTGCTACTTGAGGTGAGTTTTTATGGAAATAAATCTTAATATATTTCTAGTCTCATATCTTTATACAAAAAATATTAATTAAGTTAAAAATATTGTAACTAAATTTTTCGACTTCCTTCTTTTTATTGTGTTTATTTAAGTCGTACTTTTAATTTTAATTTTAAATAGATATACACTGTGACGTGTGGTTATCAGAGCTGCAGCCACCCCGTGTTTGCAGAAAGGAGAGGTTTCTTCCCGAATAGGCATGCGAGTGCAGCGTGCAGTGGGACGAGAAGTCCCACAGATCCACCAGGTTTGTGGGCGAACGGACAGGCCGGCCGTTCACATTAGGGAATAGGAGCAAGGAGTTTTTGCTTGGCGCAGTCCTTGCACCAAGTAAGTACGCGAGATTTTGTATGCGATACAATTTAAGTGTGCAGGGTGTTCGAACCGTTGTCCATCATTCTATTCTCTGTGCACCGGCACCGCACTAAGTATAAGTTATAGGTCGCGTAAGTAAAGAAGTATCGGTTTGTTTACTCCGAGTATCATGGTGCGGTCTTGGTATAACCGAGCTATACTCGCGACAAAGCAACTTTATTCGAGCAGTTCGTAGTACTGCTCGAACGAAGAATTTATTCGAGCGTGCGACACGCTCGCGATTCGAATACTTGTAACTGCGTTTTAAATTTAAATACACCGACCGGTAAGCACACACTAACATTTTCGCTTGTTATTGTATTTTATTTCTATAGATGAATAAACGTTCACTTATAACTTCAATTGACACGCACAGATTTTTTTGTATGTACCTCATCAAGTCGAAACCCCGATTACCGACACTCTCCGCAGGAGTTGTAGCTGGAAGTAGTAAAAGCCAGTGAAACCCAAACACTGAGTGTAGCTGAGTCTGGCAAGAAGAGTCGGCGGTGCGCGGACTGTGTGTCGCGGGCACACATAGACACACACACACGAGAAAGTGAGAGCACGGAGCTCTCACGTTAATAACGGGCCGCGGTAACTGGTGGTGCGAGCTGCCGTCAGCGTATTCGATACGCTCCAGGGGAAGTACTCGCATAGTAAGACGTACATGTCTAAGGGAAGAGTACGTCGATTTACCCCATAGCGAATCCAGTTACAATACTTTAAAGTAAATATTACACTAAAATGGTTGATTCTAATCAATTTTATTAGATGAAATTTATTTTTATCAATAAAACATGTTTTATATTTCATTTAACTTAAATTATTTACAAATTATGATTAAAGTAAAATTTGAAACGAAAGAATTATTGTCATTAAAATAGTAATATTTTTTTATGTTTGATTGCTGTGTAGCTGTCGTTTTGGAGCGACCTGAAAATCTACTTTCCAAGTCATTGTGCTGTATACAGCTTTTGTATTCATCGAAGCTATTATGGTCTGGACATTATTAGCCACGGTAAAGTAATTTTTATTTTAGCTCTTAATTTAAAATGTTTTAAATTATTTGTGCTCAGTAATTTCTATGGTTCACGAGTAACCTTAAATATACAAAACATATACTTTTATTTTGTATAGTTATTTTGTATAGTATATAGTTACGCCAGAGCTAATGTAGCGTGTCGCGCCAAACGTTCTCGAACTTTCGAGCACTTTCTTTGTTTTTGCGTTATTGTTTGTATGTGTTCATACCGACAAGTAGAGCTAGAGCTCATTGCGTGCGTTACGCAGTTTCGGCGGCAGTATTCGTCCGACGGCCGACTCGTGAGGTCCCGAGTTCCTGACATTCCAAGAGTTTTATCCCGGCACCAACAAAACGAGTCGTTTAGAGTTTTATTGTTTCTTCATTTCATGTTTATTAGATTTACATTTTAGAAGTATTAGAAGTGATTTTTTAGAATAATAAAGAAGTTACAATTTGATTATTATATTTCAAGTGTTAAAGAGCAATTTATTTTTCCCTACTAATTCTCCCAAACTCTCTTTAGTTTTATCGGCCTTAATCATTAATTTGTTAAAGGCTATAACAATATATAATGCAATAATTAACACGGTCTACATGGATTTGTCATGAATGTGGAGCATATATTGTATTTTTATGGACTGTAAATTTTTTCTTTTAATTCAAACAACAGTTTAATTCAAACACTAAATTTATTTAAGAGTTTACGTTAAATTGAAATTTACTTATCCTAATTGTATTTTTAAGAATATCGATGGATACAACTACGGTTTTGCTACTTGTAATTTATCCGTTGTAAGTTAATTGATATAAATCAATAAACTTTATTTTTATAAATAAAAAATGTATTATTTTTGTTCAATTTACAGATTTTTTAACTAATTTCACTAAAGTTGGATTAGAAATAAATGACCTTAAGCATGTGGTATGACAAAGTACTAATAACTATTTATATTTTGTTGCTGTACAGCTGCTGCATTCAAGTATCTAGGCCAATTTTTCAAGCGATGGTGCTACAGGATCACCCCATTGTTCTATTGATTAGTACTTGAGGCGCAACCACCTTTGCATCATCCTGCTGCTTTCTTCCAAATCTTCAAGGATGCCGTATCTTAAGGATGGAGTACATTTCAAATCTAGTCAAGTTTTTTATGTTTAACTCCAAACATGACTATTTTTATACTTAGCTTAGCGTTTTAATCGTTATTACACCGTTATTTTGAAAAGAACCACTCCTAGAAAAAAATGTTTAGAGAGAAAAGCTTTGTTTTTTTGTGCACTAATACTTTTATATTTAATACTTTTATGAGAAATTAATATTTTTATTGTTAAAGGCCAAAAAGGGCTCATCTTTAGCTAGTTTAAGCAGTTTAAATGAAGGATTGGAATTGAATTTTCTCGTTAGAGAAATTCGTTTTGATTAAAACATACATACATCCATATATACACATTATCAGGAAGTCTTGAAAATGAATTTTCTCGTTACAGAAATTCGTTTTAAGCCAAAATATGTTATTTTTTGTGGTGTTCTTTTTTTGCGATGGCGAAAATAGAAGGCACTTCCGTGTAGCGGTCATTCCTAATTAGGTGCAGTTAGACAGAATGGCTAATTGCTATCCAGATATTAACTCCTATTATTATCATCCTGACTGACTGCGATGAATTTTTCATCTTTTTTTTATAAACAATTTATGCTTGACTAATTTTTTCACGTGATAGTCATGTAAGAATAGGTCGTATGATTTTTACGTGAGACTTGCGTAATAGAGAGCACGTAAGCTCTCACATGAATATGTCTGAATTCTGTCTGAATTTTTTATATCTCTGTTGTCTTTGCTTTTACATTAAAGCTCTTAATCCTTCACTTTCCTTATACAGATGCTCCAATTTTTTTATATTTCTTTAAATGAAATAATACCAATATCCACATTAACATTTTCATTGCTTGATGTTTCTTTTTCATGTTGGCTTAATTGATTTTACGATGTTTTATTTCCTTGTTGATTTATATCTTGTACATTCTCATGAAATACATTCGTTAATATTCCTTCTCTATATGTTTGAATCATTGCCATTTGAAATTTGGAAATGTAAAATAGTAATTGGCCTATTCCATATGGATTCAACGAACAAAAACATCGACTTCTTCGATTTTTATCAAACTTTGGGATGTTAATCTACTTTGAATTTTATAAGACTCGTGTTTTTTCAACTGAGATCTCATGTAAAAACTTTAACTTTGAGCGTTATATGAGATTTTGTCATGAGAAATCAGGTGAGATTACAAAACGTTTTTCAATATCAAATAAATTTAACAAAATTATTAAATTATCAAATTCCTTGATGAAAATAGCATTTGCTTGTGTCATTAGAGATGTTAACAAAAGACAGAAAATTATATCGGAAGCAGAATATAACACAAAGGAGGGTTCACATGTATTATCGATTAAACACTACTATATTGCCGGCGAAGCAAATATCAAACCAAATGATTTTTTTTCACCGCACTGGCTGAATGGTCTTTGCTTGTACGCGATACTCCCGCTGGGTAGAGCAGACATCATTGGATTTTGTGGTTTACCCCTGCGCTGCCGAAAAATCTGCTGATCAGCGATCGTAACGCGTTTCGAAGGCCTAGTATGCAAAAATTTTGACGTAATTCATTCAGCAAAGTATTGCTACTGCCGTGGTGGTACTTTTTATGATATTCGGCTATCACAGAGCTGTAGTTGCGTGATGTTTGCCATCAAGTATTATAGGCTTTTCTTCGAAATCAGCATTCGGAGTGGATGTCACGCGAACGTTCGCTCTTAAAAAAATCCTTTTTATCTATATACGGATTTAAATTTGCGATTTACTGCCTTTTTGACCCCTTTTTTATTCCTCAAAGCCTGAATTTCTGCTGCAAAACTTTTGTATTGTAGTATGCGATACCAATACTCTGCCGCTGCGTGTACACTCTGATTCGAAGAATTTTCTTGCGGTATTTTCCTCCAGCGAAGGACCGCGATTCGTATGCACCTCGCTGTTATAAGTGACCCTGTCCATCCAAGGATTCTCAGCGCGAGTGGCATCTCGGACGTTGACGTGTGTGTTGTAAAAGTTACGGCTTTTCTCATTTCCAACTTATCAATATTGGTCTCTTCCGTTGGACTAAGGGGTTTTTCCGAAGGCCACTCGGATTTCGGTTGCTGTAGAAAATCGGGATCGGTAAACCATCATGTGTTAGTTTGGAGCGCGTCGTTGGATGGTCGTGTTGCTTCATCCGCTGAATTTTGTCGTGATACAACCCAACGCCATTCCGAACTCTGTGTAAGATCAGCGATTTCTTCTAATCTCAGTTCTGACCTTATCCATCGAATCACGGTAGTTGTGTCCGACCACAAGAAGCGTTTTCCTATTTTTAACTCGAGCTCTTTTCCAAGGGTCGAGGCTAGCCTTGCTCCCAATAAAGCGGCTTGTAACTCTAGACGCGCTACTGTTGAGGGTTTCATAGATGCGACTCTGTTTCTCGCCATGACTAGTACTATCTGTGCGGGTGTATTACCCACAAATTCGCAAATAAGCAGTGGCCGAGTAAGCTGTTAAACTCGCATCGCTAAAAATGTGTAGCTGCGCCTTCGTGTCCTTCGAATTCCTTGACAAATAACAACGCGGAATTTTAAGTTCTATTATGTCGTCGAGTTGCGAAATCCAATTTAACCAATCAAGGTGCTCTTCGTCTCTTATCTGGCTATCCGATCCGACGCCACTACGCCAAATTTCCTGCATCAGTACTTTCGATTTCAGCGTAAATGGAGTAAGGAGGCCGAGAGGATCAAACACAGACATTATAACTCGAAATAACTCACGCTTCGTTGTTTTTTTTTTTTGACATTTAGAATAACTTCCGGTATTTTTGACATTTCTACGTTGAATTTTATTTGATCGGGTATTTGATCGGGACCGTGTCCCAATAAAGACTTACAACCCTATCTACCCCATTGTCACAGAGCCACGTTTTCCTTCCATTTATCATGGGCGTTTGTTCCGCCAATCTTTCCATAACGCTGGTAGCATGGATTGTCCAGCCATACATTTCAAAGTCAGCCTTCGCGTTAATCTCTATTACATCGCAAATTAGCTTTACCACGTCTTTCACTGTTTGTTTACTGCCTAGAAGGTCGTGCATATAGCTGTTACTTATTATGCTTTTTGACGCATCCGGTTTTGTCTCGGTGAAACGTTTTGCATTACGATTTTTAATATAAAGTGCACTGCAGGGGGAGGATTTGGTTCCGAAAATTATAGGCGTCATTTCATACGTTTCCAAAGGTTTTTCTCCGTCATTACCACGCCAGAAAAATCTCGCAATCAAACCTACGCTCTAATAACAATAGAGGTTTCTTTGCCGGTGCTAAACTCTCGACAGTCGGCACACCATCTCCCTTCCGTAAAAGTCCGGTTTCCCAGTGCGCGCCTTGAATTTGCTTGTCTTTTTAAAGTTTGCCACGCGTGCCCGCATTCATCCTTTGCCTTTATTTTTTCTACCATGCCTACCGAATCAATTTTAAAGTAATGTCGAACTAAATCATTTAATGTTTCGATTTCTTGAGAATAAATTTCCTCTTGTTTTGATCGCATTTAAAGGCCGATCCGCGATTCCATGAGCTGACCATCCCAGTAGGGTGTGCAAAATTGCTAAGTCGCGGCCTGGGATTTCGCGTAGAGCGCGAGTCACTATTAGTCTTCAATTGTCCTGCCCAATAAGTACTCTTGCTTGCGCTTTTTGATACGGGTGTATTTTTACATTCTCGGTGTCTCTTATGCATCGCGCCAACTCATCACTGACTGTTTGCTCAGGAAATTGTAGATCATTCACCGTTACCGCATGATTAATTTTATATCTTTGTGTTTCGCTGGATAAGCTCAAATTTACTTTTTCGCTTCGCATTGTGACGGCTTCCCACTTACTTATGCCCCTCAAACTCAAGCTTATTCCAGTCCCTCTCACGCCTATTTCGTGTGCCAATTATTTTTCGACGAGCATAATTGTCGAGTCCTCATCTAATAAAGCGAACGTTTTCACTGACCATGTTGGCCTGAACAATTGTAGGGGCACGATTTTCAATAATACTCCCGCCGAGTCTAGTCAATTCTCATAACTGTTTGGTGCAAATTTGTTCTACTTCAACTCTCTTTTTGGGTGCGCTTACGTTGTGGCTTGATCTTACATAGTTAAGCGGTCGGTTTAAATTGTGCAGTAGATCATGGTGCTGTTTTTTGCAGTACATACATCGCACTGTACAATAATATTTTGAATGGCCCTTTTCTATGCAAGCGAAACACAAATTATGCTGTTTAACTAGCCCACAACGCCTCTCTAAGGGTTTGCGTGCAAAAACTCTACACTTTGACGATAGATGATTCTTCTATTGCAAAAAACGCATACGTCGTTTTTTCTTTTCCCCGAGTTTCAGTTGTCTGTGTTTTCGATTATTGCATGTACCCTACCGTTTCTACCGGGTAGCGCGCGTTCTTGCTTTTCAACAAAGCTGTCAGTCGAAGCGTATACTAAGTCGAAAGCAACTATTCCCGCCTCCATGGCTAGCTTAGCTTCCGTGTATAGAAAGTCGCTTAACTTTTCAAGCTCGGATTTTACTTCTGACGTATTCTCCGCGTATCTAATATATGCGTACTTCAAAGCTGATGGTATTTTTTGACTGATTTTTCCAATCAAGTCAGGACTGTGCAAATATCCAGTAAGTTTAAGCTCCTTAAGAGCTGTTATCGCGTTTTTTAATTTAATAAAAAATGAACTAAAGAGGTTATTCCGGAATTTATTGCTTGTAAACTATTTAAATCAAATAAAAATTTTTGCAAAATGTAATTCTAATGTACGCATAACTGCCTCGGCATCACTGCCCATAGCTGAAAGCGCATTTACTGTATCCCGCGCTATGCCTTTTAAGGCTCCAAATAACCGAATTATACCTAGCTTCGCGGACAACTCGTAAGCATGTTTGAAATGTCACCATTCTAATGGATCGCCCGAAAAGGATGGTAAGCTCTTCGCCGTAATTAAACGGATTGTTAATCGCGAATGTCCCCCTCCTAAAGAAGCAACTCTTACGGCGAGCAGTGTTTTTTCTATGGCTTGTGTCAATTATCTGTTAGCTCTGATCGCCCAGGTCTCACCGTATTCGTTGTGACCCAAGTGGACGTCCTGCGTTGATTCTCGGGCTACGACTCACCGTCTAGATGTTCTAGTGCCTCATGTCCATCGATGGTGGGCTGCAGCTCGATGATCTCGTTCTCGGTGCCAGGACGTAACGTCCGGGTATATTGATTGCAACTCGAGATCCCGAAGCTCCCGCTAGGTTGTCCTGTATTGATAACGTGTTACTTCCTCGAGCCCGCTTCCTTTTCGGTTGCTCCACCGCGTTCCAAGTAGCGGTCTCTGTCCGTTTGGGCGGCATTAAATTTTATAGGATATAAATTGTCGACTTTTCAGATGAGCGACTTGTTTTATAAATTAATTTATTTAGTTCCCTTGATTTCTTTAAACCAGCAAAGAGTCCCGAGATTCGGCACCAGATTCTTTTCCTTATTAATGTAGAAGGATAATAGAGAAAGGAGCAGCAAGATTATTGTGAAACTCATTGATTGGAAAAATAAATTAATTCAATAAATTCCCTCGATTTCTTCTATTTATTCTTTTGTGTAAAATCTGTGAAATAAATGTAATTACTATGTACTTCTTAAAAACCGCCTTCATATCCATTTATTTTCACTCATTTTACAATCTATACTATTATAACTGTATACCATAATTGCCTTTGTTTATATTAATTAATGTACATGTTATATTGCGTAATATAGGGAAAAGGAAAAATTAATCGACGACCCTTACGTGTGAACTAAGTGTGCGTACGCATTTGTTCCTTACCCGAACATCATTTGTTCAGTGCACGAGCAGCAGCGGCTGACTCGCACTCTCTCTCGACTGTCGCACTTCACATCGTTAGCGTCTTGCGCTGCGAGCATAAGACTCGCATTACT
>UELV01180087.1:0-19489 GCA_900490015.1 Megastigmus stigmatizans
GGTATAGTTGCGCTTAGGGGATTCTTTTCAACTAAAAATAGTTGTATATATGTATGAATAGAATGAATTATGATCTTTTTATACCTGAGAACATGTAGAAATAAGAAATTTATGAAGGCAATAAAAGGGAGCACGGTGTACGACCGAATAATCTCAGGTATACGGCATCGAAGGTTACACGTCAAATAGTACGGCTGACTGCGCGCAGGTAGCAACTTCGCATTCGTTCAAAAACGTACTTAAACTCTTCAGATCTTTATAAAAATTTAATACAATACTCTTAGATATGTATACTTTCGAAAAATCAAATAAAAAAAAATCGATTTTTTGAAAATGAGAAAGTAGGTAGAACCCTTAACTAGTTAATTTATCTCGAGGCATTTCATATTTCGTTTAAATCTGTGATAACATTTTTAGGTAGTATTTATTCGTATAATCTGGCAGAATAAATTGTAATATAGTTATAAATGTAGTTTTAATAATATTTATCAATAAATAATCTTTCTTTAATCGTCGTTGACTTGGCGTCACTCAGCAAGTGAAAAGTCCGGAATCAGAACAGGCCTCGCCTAAGTAATACTGAAAAGGAGTGCTGGCGGGTGCTCGGGGTCGCAAGGGGGATTTGTGGTTACGACTTTACATCCGTAAAATGAAAGGGTTTTAGTTGTTACGCCACTTTGGAGACAGACTCAGATAGTTTACAAAAAATACAGATTTATATAATATTAATTTTTCTTTGGAATATAAATTTTCTTATCTTTGATTTTTCTTTGGATTACACATGTCTTAACATTGTGTTCTCCCAGTCGCACATTCTCAGTCTTTCTATGATATTACAGCTTATTCAGTCTTACTTTATTTCAGAGAACGGGAGAAACACGCCCGCGCGAGCTCGCCAGAGAAAACTTTCGTCTCGAACTCTCGCTGCCTGGATCTCGTAGAGGGAAGACGTGAGGACGATCAGCACTGCAATACCCTGCAGTTTTGTTTAACTATTGGACGCGAACGAATTCATTCAAGAGAGAGACACCGAGAGGACGAAATTGACCAGGATTAATTTCACCGAGGGAAGAAAGGTCAGTGGTGTGAGCCATCCGGGCTGTACGCGGGTAATTTTCGTCGTGCGAGTGCTCTTGGAAATTATCGAGACGGACGTACGTCTCGAAACGGTTTTTCGCGACGGTGTGCTTGAGTGTCCGGTGTTCGCGTGCGTGGTGCTTTCGAATCAGCGGTGGCTATTTGGGATTGAGTTTCTAATGCAGTGCTTGGGAACCCACTCAAGTTCAACGTTACAAATGGTTCCCAACGTGGGGCAAAGCTGAGCTAACGACTTCCTTCAGTCTTCTTTAGGGCGTAAAAACAAAAAAAAATTATTGTTTCGTCGTTCGTACTCGAGAGTGAGAGTGAGTGCGAGAGTGAGTGAACGGTGACTACGTGTAGGATTTGCGCAGCGCGTCATCCGTCTCGCTCCGCAACCGACCGAATAAGTATTGGATAGGTATTGGTTAATCATTGGATCAGTGTTATTTACTATTAATTATTGCGATACTGTTCTAATATTATTTCGTGCTCTTTTTTTTTGTTTTTGATGTTTTTCGCGGTAGTGACGTAACGGTGGTTACGAGTAGAAGCGCTTTATTGTTATATTTTGGTTGCTTATTGTAATAATTATATTGTAAGCCAGTATTTACCGTACTGCCTGTGCTGACGGTCAGATATAAAGTAATATTGTCATTATTAACTTGAGCTACTATTATGATTTATTCATACTATTATTCCTGGCTGGCGTTGCAGGCTAACACACACATACACACACGACAAACCAGTGGGAAACCTGAATAGATATTGCTCACGCAAGTGGTATGTACGATAACCTGCGAGTATATCCTGGTCAGTGAATTTTGTTTGTGTTCGTTTCAGCTTTCCTGCCGGTTATTTATTATCAGGGGGCGAGTGAATTGTTCGCCGAGACGAAGCAGTTCTCTTATTATCGAGACAGAAAGAACTTGGTTTCTGACGTAGGTCAGTATACCGCTCATAAGGTGGGCCGTGTTTCTCGGAACAGAAATTCAGATACACCTCTGACCGGATCCGTTGGGTTGCACCACAGTTATCCCTTCTTTTCGAGACAAGAATTTTTTTTTCTCTCCGCAGGGATTCCAGACTCGAACTTGCGTCTTCGGTTCACCAACGGAGGATCACCCCTGATTAAATCACTAGAGGAAAACAGCCGCTGCAGTATAAGGAACTCCCCTTTGATTTTTTACGATTATATACATTTATATTTACGTAGATTAGTGACTTTAGTCCTCCTGGGATTATTTTGGTTGTTTTCCTCATTATCCTCTCTTAGGTGCAGGTGTTCCTACCTGTATCCAAAATTCCCGTACCCAGCGGAAACGAATTATTATTTTTAGGACGGAAATTTCACGAGCAGATAAAAAGGAAGCATTGAAGTTGGAAAAATGGCAAACATGACGGATTACGCCGCTACTATGCGGGCACTTAACAAGGATCGGGACATTATACATCGTCTGAAAGAGCTAAGGAAAGTAGATGGCTGCAGATTGATGCAGGAATTGAGCGCGCTAAATCTAAGCTTACAAGGCAGTAATAATGTATTAGCGGAACGCTTGCTTAGAGCCCAACTTCGAACTCTCATGGCCAATAAAACCTTCAACTCGTTCCAGAGCCTGGAACACTTGGGACGACAATGGGAAAAGGATAAAGATTTGGACAAGCGCTACGCTCCACCTCCGACAAAGGACACTGCTAGACTCCCAGGCGGGACGTACTCGGGACAGATTTCGTCGAGGCACACGAAAACTGCCAAGGTCGCAGCTGTTAGCGAGGATTCGGAACCAAGAATGGAGAAAACGCAAAACAGTGGGAACGGAAAAGGGAAAGCAAAGAAAGGCAAAACCTCGACGGCAGAAATAGCGACCAATATAGTACTGCCATCCAGCCCGAGCGTGGCGATGGAACAGCCTAGCACCATGCAAAATCAGCAGCCGGGTGTATTAAGACAAAATACGAGTGTCGATTCGAGCTAGACCTAATCCAACTTCAGGACGGGCCAAAACCTAGGTTTTAAATCCAACAACGGACCAACGGGACATAGAGCGTCTCAATATGAGCAAAGAACGTGTTTTAGGTGCCGTAAACAGGGGCACAGTGCCGTACAATACACTGAACCGCCGCCTAACCAAGAGCACCAGTGTCAAGTATATGGGAAAGGGGGCACCACGTTCAAAGATTGTCCAGACTGCGTGGAGTATCGGAATATTTCGGGAAACGGATTTGTGGGGGCGCAAAGCCGCCCCCAGGATCTAAGCGGTTAAGGATGAATCCACTGTTAGAGACAGTCAAGAAGGTCAAAAATAGCGATTCTCGAGACAAGGAAGCACCTTTAGAATTGCGAACGGTAACCATTAAAAAGATTTCCAGTCGCAATCCAACAGACAGTAGTCGAGACGGGATCGCAACGAGAGATACGAGAAGGAGCAGAGAAGAAATGGAGTACGATCAGAACGCGCCACAGAATAAAGTGATGCCGACAATAAATGAATTTGTGCTTGAGATCGAAAAAAGGCGAAATACTGAAAGTGCCACTACAAAACGTGATACTCAAGACTTCAAAGGCTTTTACCAAGAAAAGAGCAGTACAGGGAGAAAAAAAGAATACGAACGCGCTATTGGAAAAAGTGATTCCAAGAACCTTAAACATCCCACCGAGAGATGCCATTCGGGAAAAGAACGATCCGAAGGCGCCACTGGGAAGGTGATGCTCGGAACCTTAGAGAACCCATCGAGGGTGAAATATCGAGAGAGAGATTCAAACGCGCCACTGGAAATAGTGATGTCAAGAATCTGGGATAACTCACCGAGGGATACTATTTGAGAGAAGAAGTATTCGAACGCGCCGCCAGGAACGGCGATGCCAAGAACCGCCACTAATTCATCGGATAAAGAGATCGACATGATAAGGAACCGAACGTGCCTCTAGGAGAAGTGCTGCCAAGGACCTTGAACGACTCATCGAGAGGAACTCCCAGAGAGAATAAGGATCTCACCGCGCCACAGAGGAAAGTGATGCCTGAGAACCTACACACTATTCCAGATGCAGACATGGATGAGAGAGACGAAGCGTAGCATCCTGTAAGCAAGGGTTCGAATGCTGTCGTCCACGAAGCCCTGGCCTGGCTTCATGGATCTTTCGGATCTACCATGGCGACATCGCCATCACGTTCAGTTCAGAGCGGGGGTGGAACCGTAGTGCCTACGATTGAGAGTAAGTGCTCACCAATTATCGAGCCGGAATCCCAGTCAAGGTGGGATAATATAGCAGCTCAAGCACAGAAAAGAGGAATTTCATCAATATCTCGCTTGGAGGTATTAATCCCTGTTCGACCCGGGAGCAATGATATCCCTAGTCGCCTCTAACCTGGCAAACCGCTTTAAGGATCGACTAGAGAAATCAAGATTAGCTGTGAGAGGAGTCACAGGCGGAATAAGCAAGATATTGGGGCTGCTGAAACTTAAGTTGGAAGTAGATGGACATACTGGCTCGTTGAAAACCAGAGCGGGGGATGGACTGGGACACGAAATCGTTTTCGGAATGGATTTTTGTCGAGACTGGAAAATAGAGGCAAGACTGGGGCAAAACCTTTGGAGAATTGAGGAAGGCGATTGGCACCCCTTTGAGAACGAGAATACCAGAATCGAGACAGGAATCTTCGCGGAATGCGCAAGAATTTCAGAGCTGAACGAGGATCAAAACCAGAAAATCGAAAAGCTAGTGTCCAAATGGCTTTCCAAGGACGGTACTGCGTTCGGCAGAACGAACCTGACTGGGCATTTCATCTCAGCGGAAGACGAGCAGACAGTCAAACACAATCCCCGGAGACTAGCGCCTAAGATGTGGCAGGTAGCGAAAGAAGAGGTAGAACAAATCTACGAACATGGCGTAATCGAGCGGTCAGCCAGCGACTGGTGCAGCGCCCCTGTCATCGTCAAGAAATCCGATGGGAAATACAGGTTCTGCATAGATTTTCGAGACTTGAACAAAAGAACCAAGAAGGATGCCTACCCGATCCTCAGCATCGCTTCAATCCTGGATAAATTACGGAAAGCACATTACATCTCCAAGGTCGATCTGAAGCTGGCGTATCTGCAGGTCCCGATGGAAGAATAGAGCCGACGCTATACGGCCTTCGCGATGCCCGATTCGGACCTGTGGCACTTCACTCGAATGCCTTTCGGGCTGACGAATGCACTGATGACGTTTCAACGGCTAATTGATACCCTGTTCGGGCCAGAATTCGAGCCATTCCGAGAAAATGAAGTCGAAATTTGTAAATGCTTTATAAAGAAATGTTTTCTTTTTACTAACAAGCCGCATAATCAACAATGTTTTACTTTATACTCTTGAAATTTTTTTTACTTTGTTAGTTGATCCGACAATATCGAAATCCGTCAGAACTTAAATGCATTTTCAATTATTCCAGATTTGAAAAGTTTAAGTATAGAACTTTTCTAAACGAGCTACATATGTTATAAGTCTACTTAATGGATAAAATCTGTGGATCGAAAGCGATTAAAATTGATTCTTAAGGATAATAAGAGAATTCCTATCATAGATTTTTAATCTTAGCAGTACAGAGATGCGTTATTTTTTAAACGAATACTTAATAATATGATATACTTTGATATGGTATAGCGATGATACGCCATATTCATGAAATTTATTCATCATTCTACGCGATATTTTATAATATAAAAAATATTTGAATCCTTATTTAAATATTTAAATAGGATTTATCCCCTCGCATTCCAGATTTGATGTACGGGAAAAGTTTTGGACAGGCAGATATTCTGCTATCTAAATCTACTGCTCCAAATGAGGAAGCTTTTTTGACCTTTGCTGTGAGCAGGCTGTTAGTCCGTTGTAAGAGCGCTACTATCTTTTTGAGCGAGCGCGCTTCTGCCCCAGAATCACAAATTCATGCATACATGACAGCTTTAGTCCCATAAGAAATAGCGACTATAGACTATGAGCAAGTACGCTACTGAGATAACATGTAGTGGCGTTAACTGCTTTGCGACAGAATAGTCACTTGCTCAAAATTATTTCGTGTTTAACTTCTAAAAGAATATTTATTAAACTAAGGCTTTATACTCTGAAATAGTGTAAGGAGAAGGAACTGAGTATTGTTAAAACTGATATTTCGGTCGTAAAAATATAGTTTTTTTTCTTCTAAGCGCATTTCTTTAAAAAACGGCTGCATACTTTAGCAGAATCAGTATGTAATAGTATGAGACTGCGAATCTAGTGCAATAAAACACCATAATCTTCTTGTTAATTTTTATTTTACACCAGCTTTTTTACAAAGACAATTTCAATTCTTTAAAACAGAAATTGGCTTCCTCGTATTTCAGATTTCAGAACTTCAAATTTGTGATTATCTTCTTAACTATTTTCGGAACTTCAGGGATGTAAATTTGTGCGTCCAAGCAAACATTTTTTTAAAAGAGGTGCATACTCTGAGCAGTATAACAAAAAAGAAGTGAGAATCGAGAGCAATGAAATGCCATAATTTGTAGATGCTTTCTGAAATAATTTCTGATATCCATCAAAAAAGAAATTTGCCCCTCGCATTTTCAAAATTGTGGATTTTCAAGTAAGAATTAACTTCATAACGATTTTTTTGCAATCGGAAGCTTTTTTAGATCTGCGAGTATCGAGAAGGATGAAACATAACATTCTCGAGATTTTTCCTTTATTTTATCGACTTTTCGATACAAAAATACTAAAGTTGATTTAGAAGTTGAATTTCTCTTCTAAAGATTTAGAATTTAGTCGTACACATTACAAATTGTAATTTATTAAAACACACACCTATCATTCAATTTGAAATTACTTTTAAGGCATTTAATGTGTGTTATTGGCCGTTAATAACGACGCCGTAGATAATAAGCCTGTATGTTTCAATACATTTGTAAATATCAGAGATGCGCTTAGGATCTAAGTGAGTATCGTTTTTTAACAAGATTGATACTTTAACCAAGTTAGTGTAACAAGAGACTACCGATGATCCAGCGAGCAATGAAACACCTCGAATTCAAAATTTATCATTTTTTTATTTGAAATACCATTCGCAGCGCACAAAAATCTTTTTATATATATTTTATAATTTATTTGCGCATGTACAATTCACACACATGCTAAATGATATAATTGATCAAGTTTTTGAAACGGTGGTGCGTGATATTTTTCTATATTTATAACACGACGTCCCGTCACTGATTCATTCCCAACACCGTTAGTATGTATCTGCTTGAGTCGATCTCTAACACGTTATCGTACTCGACGTAAACAATACAGATTATGGTGTTCTGCAGAGCTTGGTCAAATCGTACCTCTAGACGTTTGCTGAGAGTGCGCAAGATCCCAATGCGTAGCACAATGTGCCGATAAGTCGGGAGTAAAATCAAAAGCAGTTAAAAAGAAGCTTCTTGAATAACTGAAACAATTAATTTTGTTGCCTTCATTAAGAAAGTGAATGCCTGTGCTCGAAAATAGCGTATGAAAAGCATCTTCGTATAAATTATCGTTATACCCTCGTAAAACGAAGCTGTGAAGAGATTAATTTTTCAATTTCCATTTGAAGCTGTGTTATCAACGAATCCAATAATGATTCTTTTTGGCGATTGACCAAGAATGCTATAATTCAGAGTATCGCCAAGTACGTTGATGTGCATGGTAAATGACTGGACTTCTACGCGGGTAATCGTATACTCAGCTATCGCCTTGACCAATGCATGTGAGTGCGCAAGTAAAACCCCCTTGACTGACTTTTACTCTGCGCACAAGATGCGCACAATCGTCTTGATTGAACATAGAGTGCAGAAAATTATTAATCAGTGCAACTTTGAAATTTTCCGCTTTTGCATTCATAGGTATAATTTTTGCCTAAATATACAGCATAGTGTGCACGAGATCTGCATAAAATTCGCTCGCGCTCAGAATGACGAACTCTATAGGGGCGTCGCTTTGATCACAAAGCGATGATACAGGCTTGTAATGTTAGAAGCTGCTATTTTCGATGGAAGTTTGGTGCACCAAATATATTTAGGTCCAAATATATCTTCAACGCGTCTAAAAGTTGTTTTCTTCTTTCTCACTGTCCATCTCTTCTTTCACACTGTACGACTACGCTCTTGTTTATTTTTTTGCGTGCTGCTACCGTGCAAACTGATGCGCGTGTTTTTCTCGACTGTCACTTGCGCTTGCTGGTGCGTGATTTATAACCAGAACCTTTCCTATTTATAGCAGACTCTCTAGTACGAGTTTTTACTGCCTCTTTGAAATTAGACCCACTGGCAGCATCATAAAAAATATTTATAACTATACGCACGGTTTCTTTTCCTACAACTTTAGTGCCACGTGCGATGTGCAACAGTATTCTGTGAAATAATCCGCCTAACTAGGCACCCACAGCTCATCCTTGTTGGAAAGAGAACGCCGTGCAATGTTTTTTTCACGCCACCACCGCCACCTACCTGGATTCTCGTAATATTGAATGTAATGACTCATTTTTTGCATTGACTGCCTGCCAAATGATAACGTTAAAAATGAAGCGTAATGCCAAGGTTCCGTATTTGAATGGAATGAAACGCCCACGTTGGTTTCCCATATCAATAGTGAGATCGTGAAAGCTGCGATTCAACAGCAGTATGAATCGTTGCAAAGAGACGCACAACGTTACTACCCAATTGATATTTGGAACTGTCGAGTGATATGATTCGTAAGAGTGCGACTTGCGTGTCGCCAACCGTGTACGGCTCGCATATGTCTATGTAAACGTGCAACTGGTGGGCTATCGCCAAACGAGCGAAGTAGGTCGGTTTCCTGCAATGACCCTTGGGCCGGCGTTTAATGTCGTAATTTTTTTTTCGAATGCCGGGTCTTCGAACCTAAATATCGACGAATTTTTCATATAAAACTGTGAAGTATGAGACCTCGTAGTCGCATTTTCTATGTATAAATTAGCAACCTTTACGAGATTTCATCGGCTCGATCATCTGGTGCAAGTAATTATCGTTGATTCTGTTTATCTCATCGGCAAGTCGTTCTGTTGTTTTTTAAACACCACTTGGAATATGACACAAGTCTTGACTGATTTCACCGTCATTCTCAGATTTAAATATATAAAACGCATCGAACTCTTGAATGTGTACAGATGTATAGGGCACGTGAATTACTGCGAGTTCGACGCTCTATTGCCCGTGTAACTTTATCTCGCGTTGAAAGTATGTAGTGAAGCATGCGGTCGTATATAGGTAAAGTACATCATGCTACAGTTACTTGGTAAAACCATGTAAAGCTCATCTCGATTATCCATTGTGTTTTCAAACCTTGTTCAATTTACTCACTTTTATCCACGAATTGAATTTTTCCGGATATCAAACCCACTTTACCAGTACTTGCTTGCTGGCTTCACTTCCCTTTATGCGAATAACGCGCTCTATTTTGAATTCTTGGTCACCCGCTAGACTTTTTTGACCCAGAATAGCCAACTCTTCCGTATGAAAAAAAAAACGTTTCCCGAACTTCTCAGTTCAAGTCTGTTCGGGGTATTTAAGTCTTTGGGGGATGTATTTGAATTTCGCGCCATAACTCGCTGATTGTCGCGACATGCAGATAGTATGGAAGGTGCGTGTGCCGGAGTTCGGGCACTCTCTCACCCCTGATTTTACGAGCGTTGGGAGTTGCTTTGTATCCTTCGAGGGATGTGGTCAGGTTTGCGCCTCCCGTTTGCTTTTCTTAGTTGCGTTGTACGAGAGGTCAACATGTACGTTCGTATAGGTTTGAGTGCCTCCTTATAGGTTTGAGTACGTCTATACAAGTGTAAGAGTGCCTTATTGTATTTTATCGCATGGGTATGTGATAGTCGCGTGAGTTTCCTTTGTGTGATTGTGCTTTTCCTACGCAACAGAGTCTTGAGGTCTGCCCAAGGTCCAGGTACGATTCCTTCGAGACGTCGAGGCACCCTGGATCGTGGAAAATGATCCCGCTTGACGTGCGACCAGGACTTTGCGTCGTGCCGTCCACGTTTTTCGCCCGCTTGGTTACGGTAAGAGAGCTTTTTTTGCACGCGTAAAGGTACCTCGCGGCGAATTCGTTATCTTGATTTGAAGCAGCACGTGTTTTTTCGTATATTTTGCTGATCTGCCATTATCTTCGAATTTAGGACCCATTTAAAGGACTTATAGGTACTAAGCTTCATTTTTAGGTACAAGGAACCATTTTCCAAAGTTTCAGCCTAATCGGTTTCCCGGACTTCTCGGGTTTCCCTTGTAAGTATAATCATAAGTCTCTTATTTATTTTATTCTGTCTTTCACCCTTCTCTCTCAATTTTAACGAAACTTGAATATTTTTGGTACGTATGCGCAATAGATTGAGTCGGCCGGAAATATACCGGAGCAAAATTTGAATTCATTCAAACAGTCCTGCGAGAGATCAAGAAAGAGATAAAAATGAGACTCTCGAGTGGCGTCGAGATACGCTTTTTGTATAAATTAGGAGTCCTCTGGACAAACTTGGCACGCGAAACGGATCTGCACATGATCACATGGATTTTTAATAAAACAATGTACTTTGTGTTTAAACTAATAGCGCACTGCGACTTTCCTTTACTAAAGATACTCTGCGTAATAAATATAACCGATATATTTTTATGGTGACTTCCTTTTGTAAATAGATAGAGAATAATATCGTTGAAAGATTTTCTCAAATCATCCGGCAAAAGTAATTTCATTCTGTGATTGTTGCGGGAAGCCCTCGCGTAACTCGATCGGTTCTTGAAAGTCCCTCGCGTACGCCTCTTGCCACTCGATGTAGTAAAACAGTACACGGTTGAAAAATCCGTCGCAAATCTCTTGTAATTGGGCTAAAATCTCTTTACGATCAAGGTCTTACCGCAACCAATAGGGCCACACGCAACATGTAAAAGGATGCTTCCATCGCGTATCCATCTTTGATACAGATACGCAAATTTTCAGCGACCACGTTTTTTAAAATCAAGCGCGATCCTGCGGCGGCGGCGGGGCATGGACATGGACGTGAACGGCCCTCATCAGCAGGTACTGTGCCCGCGCTCCATCATAATAGCTGGAAATTTTTGAAAATGAGCATCGTTCCCGCGGTTGATCAGCTGATAATCCCACGATGCATAAGCTTATTCTCCGAGAACAATCAGCTAACCCACAGTGCATAAGCTTATTAACCAGCAGTTTTTTATGCAACTTTTAAGAAACTCGATTTTGGGAGCTATGAAAAAATGATGCAAATGACTTATTGCAAACTGAAACGCTCTATCAGTTTGGAGAAATGATCTCGTATATATCCCTCACCTTTTGCATATGCGAATATTTTATGTTAACTTTGAGACTCGAATCCAGAAGTTATAGTACCGCCACAATAAAGGTTACTTAAGTAATCCGCCGTCAGTTTATGCAATCGAAAAAAGTCGAAAAAAGAAAATATTAATTTTTCGAAGAAGAGTTTTCGGCCGTTGCTATTCAAACTTTCACTCGTGTCGGCGAAGACGGTATAAAGGGTACTCCCGGTAACCCCCTTCAGCAGTTACGCGAATCGTCGTGACTTCAGACGTATCTACGTGAGTTGCGGGAGGTAATTATTCGAATCGTCAATGTGGTTTGCCTAAATAGTTCCGTGGTAAGGCAAAGATATTGTTTGTGTGGCGAAAGAGACGGGAAGTTCAATTTTTATTGGCATAGTGTTGTTTTCGTCAAATTGTTCGGTTTTACGCGAGAAGTTTCCGCAATGTGCAAGCGGCTGTCTGGAAAGTTGGTGAATTTTTGACGCAGCTGGGTATGCAGCACCTAGCTATCTTCAGATATCTCATGATCGAGTACAAAGAGATCTGTGATAAATTGAAAATACTTTTTAACTTATAATCTTATTAAAAAAAATTAAGAGTAATGAGTTTTAAAATAATATTTTTATTCAAATAAAATCCCATTAAAAATGTAAATAAATATCTTAAATCCCTTCTCAGTGGCTTTTTACCTTTTATATAATATTTTTTATTTTATTTAATTATTAAAAATACAATGAGAGAATTTTTTTGGAATAATATAATAATATAAAATGTTTAGTTAAGGGGCTAATCTAGTTTCTCGGGCGGAAAATGGAGGTGATTTTCTGGGACTCATACAAAAGAAATCATGCGGTCAAATATTTTAAAATTTTAAGGATATATTTAGAGCACTATTGGCAAGTTAATTCACAAAATTTCATGAAAAAATATCGACTGTAAGCCGAGTTATACACTCCGACGTCGAGTCATCCAAAAATGAATGAATGAATCTTATGATTTTGCCAGTTTGGATTGGAAGAAAGTACAAAAATATACACGTGAGGATAGAGTTTTATGTAAAGTTATCGCGTATTGTAAAGATGGATGGCCGGAAAAAGAACCAGAAAATAACGAATTAAAGACATTTTGGCGAAAACGGGATGCATTAGCCATTGAAAGTAATTGCGTTTTGTGGGGTCATAGAGTATTGATACCGGAAAATTTAAAAAAATTAGTTCTAAAAGAATTGCATTTCAGTCATTTTGGCATCAGTAAAATGAAGGCATTAGCTCGCGGATTTGTATGGTGGCCAAGTCTGGATAAGGACTTAGAAGAACTGACACGAGCGTGTTTAATTTGCTTGAAAACTAAAAAAAATCCTCCTAAGATCCCGCTAACACCATGGGCATGGCCAACAACGCCATGGCACAGAATTCACGCTGATTTTTTGGGCCCGATAAAAACAAAAATGATTCTCCTCGTAATAGACAGCCATTCGAAATGGCCGGAAGCATTCATAATGCAAAATATGACAGAAGCAGAAACTATACAAGTCTTTAAAGAACTGTTTTCTCGGTACGGCTACCCATCTCATTTAATCACGGATAATTTTCAAACATTCGTAGGACATAAATTCAGCGATTTTGTAAAGCGTTTAGGAATTCGACATAGCACGAGTCCACCGCACAATCCCGCCACGAATGGGGCGGCAGAAAATTTGGTCGATACTTTTAAACGGAAGGTCAAATGTATTGCAAACGATGAACTAAATTTATACGATGCTATAAAACAATTTTTATTAGATTATAGAACAATCCCACATTGCGCTACAAATCAAACACCGGCCAAATTATTCCTAGGACGCGAATTACGAACACGCTTCTCACTTTTGCGACCACGCGAAACCGATGACATTGTATATGCCGCACAAAATAGACAAATATGTAATCACAAAGGCGCGAGAAAAGTAAATTTTAATATCGGCGATGTGGTAGTTGTAACAGATTATAGGGGGGGAAAAGCGTCTTGGACGAAAGCGCGTATTGTGCGAGAGCTAACAGCTGGTGTTACATACTTGGTTGAGATAGAACCTGACATTATTTGGAAACGGCACAGTAACCAAATAAGAGAGTATAGCGATAATACACAGACGGTTTATCCGGAAGAGAATCAAGAAGTGCAGTTACGTGAAAAGGATGCAGAGCCTACACAACAAGTATTGCGTCGATCTGAGCGAATACGTCAAAAGAAATAAAATAAGGCATTGTTTATAATAAATAATTATACATTAATAGTATAATATGTAAGGCAGCGATAGCTGTTAATATGAGAATTTTTATATTCGTATAAGCGGGAAAGATTGCGGTATCTCAGAGTAAGTAGAGTAAGGGGGGGGGGGACTTTCGAGTGTAATCTTGGGCAGTCGTCTCGAGGCCAGGTGGTAGAAGCGACTCGGCTGTGCTCGGAGTATGTTCACTGGATATATATTGTTGTCAGGAATAAAGAATGTATCAATATATATATATGGTATTAATTATTTACCCGAATATCCTGATTATTACACAAAGGATATGCAATATTTTGCAGAGACGCTTGTGTCGATCGGCCAAGACTTGGGCTCGTACCCGGGATGTCCGGATTAAGTACGAGCCTATTGATCTGCCATTCAAGCAACTGTAGGCCTCTATCAAATATTTTATACTATATCTAGATATATTAAATAATATTTTTACGCCAGTATTCCTTTCATTTTATTCCTCTATTCTAAATATACTTTGCGGAAGATTATACCGTAACTATTCGCTAAACATATTAAATATTAATAAAACTAAAAAAATACTTAAAAAATATGAGTACAATGTTGGCTGAAGGTATACCAGAGAAATATTGCTATTTAAAAATAATAATAATGTATTAAATCTTCTAAATAATAGTGTTACAACATTAAATTAGAATTCAATATTATATTATATAGATTATATAATAAAAATCGAAATAAAAATATATTAAAAAATATTATATGTTTCAAATGCATCAACTGACAAAATAACACTAAACTCACAAGAAAACTCCGTTACTTATTGTTAAAAATATGGTTTCTGGGTGATTTGACAGATACTGAATTTAAATATGGATTTTGGATTTTTTGATGATCAAATAATCAGAATAGCAATTTTAAGTCACGTTCAAGGCTCTGAAGGGTTTGAAATTAAGAAATAGACTGGAAAATTCCTCGAATTAGTTTTAATAACCACTTTTTCATTTTCTATCCATTTTTTTAATTGACGGACCTGCTTCCAAAAATTCATATTAATAAAACCACAATATGTATGCGAATTTATGTACTGTTTATTGACTCTGAAAGCGTTATAGTACATAAAAAAATTAATTTAATGTTTATGATGCATGTCGAATCTGCTGTCTAGTATAATTTTTTATGAAAATGTAGTTGAAAATCTAATAAAAAATATTTTTTTTTACGTTATGCCCCCCCCCCCCTCCTTAAATTACAAGATATATGCTACCTCAAAAGTTTTAGGAATTTTTTTCAATGCAGATTTTGGTGATGAGTTAAGAAAAAAATATGATTTATTCTCCAGATAAAATTGCATTATTGTGAATTTTTTCAAGGTCATAAGTTTCTTAGAAAGTGAACAAAAAAATAAAATCGAAAAATTATGTTTTTGGCCATAACTAGCCTAAAAATAGAGTTAGAGAGTTGAAATTTCGCACATAAGCACCATTTCTGAACACCTTCCGTTAGAGCATTTAATGTGAGACATTTAGGATAGAGTTAATTTCACATGCTTATCCTGCTATGATTGCTTAAGAAGGGAACCCAATCACATGTCATATCTAAGAAGCCCATCCGACGCAACTTTTCCACTCGCAACTTGATGTTGACAATGTCAAATATCCGCAATTAATCGATGCCAATCAACAGAGAAATCATCTGATTATCGGAGGCTTCGCGTAAGTCATGCGATATTTTTAGCTGTGCTGTTTAAGTATTTTTATGCATCCTAAACTCTGATTGCAATGGATCAAGCAAATCTGGTACTGACACATACTCGATTATTTGCTTAAACGCAAGCGATACAAGTGACAGAAAGTGGGGAACCTCCGTCGGCTGCTTACACTTGGAAAAAGCGCATATAATGGCCCATCTCCAGCTAGCAGGGAATGTAGCCGATTGTAGGAAACAAGCAAAGATGTTCATCAGCGTGGGGAGGATTACCGGTTGACATTCCCTAATGAAACTAATTGGTATACCATCCATCAAAAAGCAAAGACTTCCTTGACCTCCACATGCCTAAAAAAGAAACAATCATCTGGTGATATTCTAGCTGTTAGTAGGCATAAACATATGCGTGATTGATTGGACGTCCCTACAAAGTGCTCGTTCAACTCATCTGCCGTCATTGGTATACCGTCAACAGGTCGCGTGCCTTAAAGTCGAGACATAGCTCGTTGACTACCTTCCATATTTTCTCGTTTGAAGAGCAGCTATCAGTCCTCCTGCTATAATGGGCAGCGATTGCGTTTCTAATTAGTAATTTAACCCTATTAAGAAGTTTTCTGTACATATTGTGATCGTTCCCGAGTCCTAGATGCTTAAAGCGATTCCTTGTCATTCTACAAACAGACTCTCAGTTAATGACTTTCAAATCTTGATAAAAGTTATCTTTATCTATATTCTTAAAAACTCGACATTTTATAACTCACTGTGGACGAGAAAAAAACCCGAAATCTATAATAGTTTCACCTCATGCTCCGATATTGATGGTCTATGTTCCTGAGAAAATGCTAAAACCTTGGCGTTACCACTTATGCGTATGTAGTCGTTAGTTGTAGGTGAGGTAGATTTATGGTGGGTATGCATGAATGCGAGTGACTGAAGACCGCAGGTAATAATCGAGTTCTTGTTCATATTAACTTATATTTAAGTCACGCAATAGTTCCATATAATGGAAGAAACTCATGTAAAATATACACATTAAGGAGAAAAAAATTAAATGCATGTTTGGAGGTTAGTAGAGTTCTTTTTATCATGAGGCAAGCAGGTCAGAATATTTAATATACTTACCAATTAAAAGTAAGTGATATTCTGCTAAATCGAATTCTTTTAAAATTTTTTCCATTTTCACACATCAGCATTCAACAAAGTTGCATAAAATTGTGGATGATCGGCGAACGAATAAAACGATGATGTTGTTCGCATATGCACAGTCGACACGGCACAATCGCGTTGTGACGCGACTCTCGTGCATGTGCGATAGCAAACACCGGCAAAAAAATAATTGATATGCTTGTAGCTAATATGAACTGAACTAAAATGTAATTCTTGATCTCGTCATGCATAATAGAATATAAATAGAAAAGTATGGTATGCATGTATTTAAAAAAAATCTTTATCTTACAGATCGATGATGGAATTGCACCTGCTCGTATATATTCTCAACTTCTTGCCATATATTTATTTAGAAATGAATTGTAAGTAATCGAACCTTTTTTTAAATTAATCATAGTTGTAAGTTCTTCAGCAGAGTGCATTAATAAATCATGTCATGATTAAATAATTTTCTTGGATATTTCATACCATGTGAAATGTATGATCCTGTATTTCGTCTCCTATTTTATTGCAAAAACGTTTAAGTATATATCACGCATGGAAAATCATTCTGCAGACTTGGTTATACCTCAATTATGTTATACTACATGACGCAGCGTTACAACGAAAATGTTACAGAGCCGTTTAGTATGGCACTAAGGAAAATATAAAAATTGTTTCTTCCTGACTCAGTGACATGGCTTTTAGACACTATTCATCTTCGTACCGTTAAATATAATATGATAGATCATGGCGTATTTTCTTTGCTAACATTGTGAATTTTTACGATAACATGAACAGTTAAAGATATGTAACATGTCGAAAATTCTTACACAACGCCCATTTGTCTTAAATTGTAGGTAAAACATTGTAACTCATAACCAAAACCCAAAGCTCCAAACCCAACGCAGATCACTCTCGAGGGCGTAATTTTAAGAATATAACCATACCATAACCCAAACCCCAAGTCCAAGGCAGTTCACCCTCCAGTGCTTATTTTTAAGCACATGACTTCATAAACATAATTCAAAGCAGATCAGCCTCAAGTGTGGAATTTTAAGAACACACCTACTTAACCATAATTTAAAGCCCCAAACCCAAAGCAGTTTACCCTCCAGTACATAATTTAAGCACATATCCTCACAATCATACCCAGAAGCCCTAAGCCAAAAGCAGGTCACCCTTGAGTGGGCCATTTTAAGCACATAATCCAAGGCTCTAAGCCCAAAGCAGATCACCCTCGAGTGCATAATTTTAAGTACGTAACCTCATAACCAAAACATAAAATTCCAAACCCAAAGCAGATCACCCCCGAGTTCGTAATTTTAAGCACATAACCTCATAACTATAACCCAAATCCCCAAACCCAAGCAGATCACCCAAGAGTGGGTTATTTTAAGCATATAATCCAAAGCCTCAATGCCAACTATGAGCGGATGGCACTTCTTTCACTATACGTGTCCGCTTGTAAGAATTCATAGCTTTAGTCAAGGCATTCCAAGAACGAATAAAGTGACAATTCCGTCATTGTCACAGATTCCACCTTACAATTTTCGCCAGTCGATCATTTATTCAGGACATGTATAAAAAATAAATAATTGATAATAATAGAACAATTCGAGTAATATGTGGTATAACGTGAAGCCATTATTTCCTAACCAGATAATTTATACACTAAAAGTTAGCTGATAATCAAATTCAATGTACTCATGTGCAAGAAACGTCTTTTAAATTGATGCAAAACTGTTTGGTATTTACAAGCGCATGGCACTCCATTCACCATGAGTGTCTAGATACAAGAATTAGCAACTTTAGTCAAGACTTTCCAAGACAGGATAATAATGGCAATTTTTTCACTGTCATGGGTTTCACCTTACAAGATCAGTCAGCCGAATATGTATGAAAATTAAATGCCTAGTAATAGTGTGCTAACTCGAGTAAAACTAGGCTTAACATGATCTCATTGCTTCCTGACCGGATGATTTCAACACTAAAGTTAAAGTGACAATCAAACTCAATATACCAAGTGTGTAAGCAACGTCTTTTTAATTATTACCATTTGTTTGACAACCCTCCTAAAAAATAGCAGTTGATATGTCATGCCAAAATATCATGTGACCAAGGTATATAAAAACAATTATTTAAAATCATTTTAATTATTTTTTTTTACTTGTAAATGAATTAGTTAATTACCAATTGCTTTCAAAGTTTATTTTGCTTAATTATTTGCGACATCAATATCCAAAAGTTTATTTAATCTTATAATTGATGGAGTGGTGGAGGGCGATCAGATTGTCCTTTACTAATATATGTTTTTTCAGGTTTAAATATAAGTTTATTTCAGATTCTGCGTCAATTTAAACTTATAATAAATTTTTAATAATATCTCACCTGACATATCACTTGACATCTTACTTGATATCTCACTTGAAACGTCACCTGACATTTTACTTGACATCTTAGTAGTATACAATATTTAAAATTAATTTTAAGTGTTACACAAGTGAATGGGATGTTACTTGATGTACAGCTTATATATTAGGTAAAAACTTTCAATTCCGTGGTACATGATATTTTGGCATGACAAATCCACTGATATTTTTCAATAGGGGCGTTTGTGCGGATAGAGACCGGAGAAGATGACAGTTTTATTTTCAATATATATTCCGCGCCATGAAATTAACCCATTAACGACCAAGGCCCCGAATTTTCAACAACTTTTTCAAGGCTTTTTTTCAACTAAAAAAAGGTTTGAAAAAATTTGAAAAAGATCATATCAAAATACGCCGGATAAGATCTTTCCGAAATTTTTCAAAACGTTCTTTTTAATTGTAAAAGAGCCCTCTAAGAAGTTGTCGGAAAAATTGCTTATTATTATAAATTTTGAGCTTTTGGGATTTTGCGAAATATGGCCATTTTGAAGAGGTTAAAAATATTTTAGAATCATGAAAAAAAATTTCCGGTAGTATTTGAACATCGATTGCACTTTTTTGC
>UELV01180089.1:0-32399 GCA_900490015.1 Megastigmus stigmatizans
TCACTGATGAAGAAGAGAAGGAGCTTGTTGAGTGGATTACCGAATGCTGTGAGAAAAGTTTTCCTGTTGTAAAGGATCAGTTGTTAAATAGTGTAAAGTTTATTTGTGAGAAACTAAATAAGTTTAATTATCAAATAAATATTCTATAAAGCTTCATTTTATTCCTAAATTTAATTTGCAATAAAAAATCATTCAATTTATTCAAAATACGCAACCACAGTAATTCATGCGCAGTAATTGAAATTTTCGCAGTATACGGCACGCAGTAATACATGAGTGCCCGCAGTAATTTAAGCAAGGAACTGCCTTTACGTATATCCATTTATAATTAAAAATATATTTGATTTGGTGTGTTTAAATATTTTTTCGTAAGAATAATGAGTTAATGAATTACATGCAAAAGGAATGGTGAAAATCTTTTCATTCGTTTTTTTTTATTTCCGTTGATAAAGTTCACCTTGTCTAAAAAAACCGCAGTAATGCTCACTTTTACCCTATACGTTTATATATCCGCATTGAACTGTGCGAGAGACTAGGGTGAATTTATATATTAATTACTTGATAAATAAGCCGAGAATATGCAATGTAAGTGTTTTAAATCAAGTCGACGAGAGACCGAGTGAAAGAAGCCTCTGCTTTTTTATAAGCTTTCCTCGACTAATTGGGTTTGCGGTATCGTAAGATAAGCCTTTGTTGTCCGTGCACGCACATACGTTGCATTATATCATTACGAAACCTAAACATATTATACGTATAAAGTAACGCTTCAATGAATAAATGGAGAAAATTGTAAGGTGCGGAAATTCAAAGCAGTCTAGTGCAAATGCTTTCTCGACAAGTGCTGTGTGAAATCACTTACGCATTGAACAAAAGTCGGTGAAGCCAATTCACAAATTGAGAACTCACCTGCAACAAAAAGATAAATTCGACATTAGATATTTGTGAGTCTGAAAACAATAGTTTGCTCTACATTATTACTGAGAATGGATGGGGTTGATTGACTGATCATAGGGTCAGGTGAGCAAGAATTTAACTCCTATCGATCATTAAACTGCAATCAATCATGTGCAAGCGTTGAACACTACAGCTAAAATAATCAGAATCAAATGTACAAGTTGTACAAGTAACTCGTGCTCGGTGATAAATTATCGATTCCTATAATACAATGTCGCTCGGATACTTGCACAAGAAGGACTGCGACAAAGCGAGGAATACCATGTATTATACGTATATACAGGAACCCCGCAAATCCCAAAGATACGACCGCACGATTATCTCTGCAACTTTTTCACGGCAAGCGAAAAGCTCGGAGCTACAGCGTATATGGAGGCGGCTATACTCGGCGCCGCCAGTTGGCGCAGCGGCCGTATAATACGCGATATCGCCTTCGATTAGGCGTTTCGCGGCCGACTGCACGCGCGCACGCACGCGAGCCTCTCTCTCCCTCCCTCTTCTATATACAATGGCCTATATATGGTTGCGTTCGAGCAGAGTATATTACGAGGTGATTTCTGCAGGGACGCGAGCCTCGATCGCGCCGCGTCGCCGTCCATTGTTCGAAATTAGACGAGCGTAGTGCGCACGCGGCTATAACTGGCTATACACACTCTCTCTCTCCTCCCTCTTTCCTCCCTCTGGCGCGTCCAATTCCGATTTGCTAATTACCGAGGCTGATTGTTCGCGAAATTGTGGCGGCCGTCGACGATACGTCAATGCGCGCCGCAAGACTCGCCTTACTCATGCCCTTTGTATAAAACCCTAATTGCCCCCTCGCCTACTCGTCTGTACTGTGAGCAGCTGCTCCACAGCTGTAAACTTGTGCGTCCGTGTATATGTAGCGTTAGGGAGAAGCTTGGATTCTTGGCTTGGGGCGCAGCTTTTTTTAATTCTTTGCGTCTCTGCCGTGGGTTTTTTGATGGATCGAGATTATATATGCGCGAGGCGCGCGCGTGTTTTAGCGTTGACTCGAGTGCGCCCCAATTGACGCTCGACAAAGGTGGAATTGTAAAATGCCTAGTCACTTGCAACAGTTGCAACGGACAAAGCTTGAATGCTTGCGTCGATGGTAGGTTTTCGTATCGGAATTAACGTTTTGATCAATTGCAATTGCTTTGAAGCGATTGTAAAGTTGTGTGAATATATTCTGATAGGACACGTCTGACTAAAATCAGCTTCTTTCTACTTAACGTTTATCAATATCGAGTATAAAAATATAAATGATCGAAAATTCATTATGATTTAAGAATTAGCGGCACTTGTTTTCTTTTGACTTTGTATAATTTTTATAAATTTATTCAAGTTAGCGATACAAAATTAGCTACTACAGTGCACAAGAAATTACGTGATTACATGTCAATACAGTTCCACGCGTATCGCGAATTTAATTATCGGGGAAATCGAATTGGTTTGAATTATTAAATTAGCGAGTGCGCGCATGCGGTTTAGCAAACATCGATTAGCTCATTATCAATATTTCAAAAACACCCTAAAATCCACCCGAGGTGCTCAATCAAATTTACATATAATTAAAATAGAAATCTTGTTTGTTCCCTGTGGTAGTCAAAGGCGAGGTAACACTATTGCACGCGCATAGTTAAAGATCTTCGAGCGAATTTCATCGTGAAACAAGCTAACGGTTACATAAAAATTTAGGAGGTTTAAATTTTCTTTTTTTGTTTGCTTCTTTTTTTGAACTGCAAATAAAAAAAGACCAAGAATAAAATACAACTAGAATTCAATTATTTTACTGACTATTCAGAGAAGGATATCTAGCGAAGCAAATTGAAAATCTATTAGAATGACTGGACACACTTGGGCATCTTCATTTTATTAAGTAATGTTATTCTATTTTTTAGCCTCTGTATTAGATTACGAGATGCAAACTTTACAAATCGTTATATTTAAGTTCTACATTTAAAGATCCTTACAAGTTCTAAGTGCGATATTCATGAATTCTATAAATATCTTCCTTATGTAAATCGATAGAACAGTTAATTTACAATGTCCATTATAAAGTCACCATTGTAAGCTGTAATTGAGATTTATTGTTAATGGTTTTGCGGCACTTCGGATTACAAAAGAACAGAATTTCAGTTTATTTCAAGACTACGATGAGGATCGTGTAAGTGACTATTTAAAGGCGGATAATGGCGTTCCAATCGAGTAACCATTGCAGGGCAATTGACAAGACCATAATGGATCAATTAAATCCACTATTTATAGAAAACAGATATTCCATTTTCATAGCAACAGTCCGCAAATGAATATTATAGAGCTTAGCTTCTCAGCAACAGAGATTAAAATGTCACAGGTCAAAGCTCCGATCCAAGCGGACATTAAATCAGAACTATAATTTCTCGTAAACTCCAGTCGCCGAATGAACTTTCCATGCCGTGCATTATCGCGTGACAAGTGGAACACGTACACTCGAGACAACGTGACCATGGCAAGTCGACAAGACGCCACCGCCGCCGCCGTTTAAACGCAACGCATAAGATGTGCAAAAGCATTTAAACGCGCGAGAGCTCATTCTGACCTCCTCGATCTACATAGAAAGCCAGAAAATAAAGCCCCTGAATCACGTCTATACGCTCAGAGACATCGCAAACGTTCGTCATACACACACACACAAACAGCTGGTTTCGGATAAACAAGTGCGACACACAAGGAATCCTCCCTCTTGTATAAGACAAAGTATACCCGCGTACAGCGTCAAAGCCACTGCATTATATATAGACAAGGTAGAGGGGCGAAAGACGCAAACTTCTTTAAATACCTCGAATTGCGCGCGAGCGCGTTTCATACGATTACCCCGAAAGTCTCGAGCTTTCAAGAGCACTGCGAATGGGTAGAGAGACCGAGTGAGAAAAGCTACATAACATCGCTATTCTTCCCGCTGCTCTTTTTCTCTCTCAAAGACTTCCCCCCTAGTCCGCCTCCTTTTCTTTTAACTCGTTCCGACTTGACTTGCATAATTGAGGCGGGAGAATGGTATCCTCGCGTGATTTAACAATTACAATTTATATTACAGCAACTCGTTCTCTTCCTTTTTTGTTCCTTTGGCGAAGTTGGAGCCGTTGGAGGTGCAGTATACGCGTTCTCGTTGATATCGTGCTTCGGTGCGTTGGAGAATTTATATGGACGCAAGCTCGATTCGCCATGGCTAATCGACTGATTGAGAAAGTTTGGCCATTGTTTCGCTCGCTGGTCGGTGCATACTTTCCGAGTTTTGGATACGCATGCTTTTGTGGTGTGTGTATTTGTTGCGGTTGGCAGTGAGATGCTTTGGGGCGAGCAATGCTTTTTCAAAGAGGGTTATTTAAATCGTAATAGATGTATTTTATGTATATAAGAACTAAATTTTTATCCCAGTGCGATCTCGTAAGAAATCCGTCTCTACAAGTAGGCCACCTTGTTAATTTTCTAAAGCTTTTCATATTCTTAGCCAAAGCTTCCAACTTCATTTTATCCTTTATGATTAAATGATGGTAGATTTGTCTCGACTATTTAAAAATAACAAATTCATTTTGCGCTATTAATAAACAGGTCGCTTCTGCGATAATACCCTCAATGAGAATTAGGATTTAAATATTCCGCACATATGTGATAAGAAAAAAGAAGTCAATGAGGTAAAGAAAGATGAAGAAAATTAAACTTAAATCACTCGATACTCTTTTTTCATAATCATGCTTCTATAAACAAAAAAAAATAACCGCAAGTTATTTTTGTAAATCTATCATCACGTCAAAGCAGCGCTTCCCTTCTGTTGACAAGCCAACTTTATAAAATAAACATAATTAATCAAATTGTCATCAGATATCCTCATTTTTCTGGTAATTGTGCTCGATCAAGGAGACGCTAAATAAAAATCTCATCATCATCTAAAAATTTGTCATTTTACATTTTACATCAAGTAGTCTCACATTTCGTTTAAAAAAAATGTCGATATTCAATTTTCTGAACTCCCCGTTTCAGAACCACTGCGGTGGAAAATCCGAATCCTAAAAACTCAACTAATGCAACCCCCCTCCCCACCCCGAAAAATAAAAAACGATCCTCCCCTTTGACCCGCAGAATATAATCGAGAACTCGAGCACGAAATATTTCGCGTAAAAATAGCCCTGTAACCGCCGATAATGATAACGCTTAACAAAAACGACCCACCCTAAAACGATCTCTTATATTCGCGGCAGATATAAAAAAAAAAGGAAAAATTGTGCTCGCTGAGCTGGTATACCGCGTACAACAATACACACTACACGCACAGGAACGGGAGTGTACGCTCATAAAGGATCTCGCAACTCAGCCACATCCCAAGCTGCCCCTCTTTTTACGTTGCTGAAATTCCTTTGCGCACTCGACCGTACACACTAGACTATACACACTCACACAGACACACAACTTCTCATCTCGTATCTCCCGCGGAGGGAACAAGTCCACGAATCGCCGTCGATTACACAAAGATTACTTTCGTAGCTGCAGCACACACCTATACTCCTTCACGCGCTAATTTTCCAGCAAATAAAACTTAGAGCCTTCGTGTGTAATAATAAAGCCATACTTTTCCAAAAAAAAGCGAACTTGGTTGACTTTTCATCGTATTTTGTACATCGCAGCTCTCGCTCGTCTGAATATTCATGAAAGAATCGAGCTTTGGCGGGGCAACAGCCGTCGGTCGCAGTCGCCGCCGCCGTCACCGCGCGAATATCGAACGTTACGATATTATACGCTGTTAAGTTGAATTTGCATGCAAAGTAGAACGTGACTGTACATAGTCGCCAAAGACTCATCGGCGATCATAAGGCAAATATTACGTTTTTTAAGTCCCTTTAGCCGTGGCTCCGAGGATCCTTCGGTGTTTATCCGATGGAGACGAGGAGACTAATTGACTGGAGAACGTTATTATAGATAAATCAATAAGCAGGCGCTAGGTATTTCGGTTGACGTATATTTTTGCAATATCGGCGCACGATATAAAAGACTCGAGCGCGGTACAATTACGATACGCGATAAAAAAACCTGCAAGCTGCACAGAATGCAATCATCTGTCTAACGATTATATTAATTGCTGTTGAAAGGTATACTTTTTTACTTCGATATCGAGCCTTCGATCATCCAAGCTTCTTCGCTAACCGAGAAGAATTTCCAGATTATATACCCCATATAAAACCTTGACGCGCTCTCGCGTATAACAACATAACACGGAGAGCTACGGCGAAAAAAAGAAGGAATATCGTGTGTTATTAAGTGGTTTCTTTGTAAGGATTTTTCGCGGAGCCACGCGGATGGTTAATTGCTCGGAGAGTTAACTCCCTTGCGCTACTACAGAGCGAGAGAAAAATAATATAAATTGCGAGTAGCGGCACGGGATGGGTGGAATATAAGCGTTGGGAAATTTCAAAAGAACTCTAAATAATGCAGCTAAAAGCTTTCGCTCGAATTTCCTTACTTCACTTTTCCCCCGGATTCCCGCAAACTTCGAGCGTTAAAAAGTTTTGCGGGGACGTTTCGTTTCTTATTGTCACTTCTCTCTTTCTCTCTCTCTCTCTCTCTCGTCCTTTTTTAAATATTCTTTATGTTTTGCCCGTATTTCGCGGTTTAGCCGCTGATCTCGCGTCCAACGCGCCTGTTTTTTTCGATGATTCCCGGCTTACTTTGATACACTTTCGAGTCAGGATTGCCGATTTTTCTCCGTGTCTTCTATAAACTGCAAGTTCCATTTCTTCGTAACTGCATAAAACACACGATAAACAGTTTATCATCTATACGCACTGACACGCTGATTAGAAACACACCGGCCGAGGCCGAGTATTATCCACGCAATACATAATGATTTCCACTAGAGTCGGGCATCAAGCGCTGGCTGCAGTCGGTGCTGTTCACGCGCACACAGATACACATGCCATCGTCGGGAATAACCGTCGGACGTATCACATATACACTCGGTATATATTGAGATATACGGTATTGCGTGGATAATACTAGCCTCGGCTTCTAAGCACGATCTTATATACGCGCACACGCGTGGCGATCAACAATCACCGCGAGCGATAGCGAACGATGAGTCGAAGGTTGCTCAAAAGATTGTGTCTCGCATGTGTTTGTGTATTTTATACGGCAAAGACTACGCGACATCACATCGAATACGAAATGCGCAGCGAGTGCATCAATTTTCGCCGAGTGCTCGCGGTGTCGGGAAGAGAAAGGGCGAAGACATTTTCGTGCTCCCGCTCGCGCTGCTCGTCTTCTTTTCGCAGCTTTTTGGCCTGCTTCTCGGTTAAGAGCTCTCTGCTCTCGCGTGCAGCGTCCCGGAGCACGGGCAAAAAGAATTGCTGCCTCTCGCGCGGCACCGACAAACAATGTTAACGCGATGGCTGCTCTGCTGCTGCTGCTGCTCCTGCTGTATTAGTGCCTAGTGGCTTTTCGGAGGTTTATACGCTAGTAGGAATTTCCGAGTGCATTTGCGCTGTCGGTGCATTCGGTCTCTCTGTCGCTGTGCGTTTGCGGATTAATAAATGCGCTGCGGGATGTGCTGGCGCCTGCATGTTCATATAAATATATATATGTAGGACATGAGCCAAATGTTATATACATCGACGAATGGAATTTCGTTACAAATTTTAAGTTTACGGGAATTCAAGTTGCATCGCAGAGACTTGCCATTCGAGAGAAATGGAACTCGATGTAAAACTATAGTGCCCGTTGTTAATTCCGTTATATGTCGTTAAATAATATATTGTACTGATTAAAATCCGTTAACTGTTAAATCAGTAATTATCCAATTATATTATTTATCCAACGAACGCATCGATAAATTACGTTCTGCGGATGTGGGACATATATATATATATACATATATTGAGCGAGCTTTAAATGACAACTGCTCGCTAATGCTCTCACATTCGAATTTCAAAGATCTGCGAGTATTATAATAAACAATTACGAAATATAGGAAACAAAGCAATTGATACCGTTCAACAATAATATACAAAGACTGCGGCGATCAAGTGGAATTTATTTGAAATTAAAATTAATTGTACAATATATCTATTTTCAATTAACATATTATACAAGCATTAGAAAGTAAATCATTTATGTAAAAGTCGTTGCATAATATATACCATTCGGTATGATCGAAAATTTCAAATCCCTGCTATCCGTATACAAAAAAGCGCCGTCTCGCGCATAAAACATCACGAGACGGCACCGTCGGATCAGCTTTGGAAAAAATACAATTTTCCCCCGCACCCACTTTCTCCCGGCATGTGCAGCCCTACAGCCATACAGACCCGCGCGTTCCTTCAAAAATACCTATTGCATAGATAACCCGCAAGCAGATCGCTGGGAACCGCACAGTCGCTATACATATAGCACAACCCATAAAGCCACGCGAATCGCTCGCTCGGCCACACACACATACACACGGTATAGCTCTAAAAAGGTAAGCACCAATGTTTCCCCCTTGTCCACAAAAGCCTTCTCTCTCTCTCTCTCTCTCTCCCTATATACCTTCATTTGCCGCGGTATTGTATTTGCTCTGTGACTTTCAATTACCAGCGCGGCGGTACAGCGGTTCGTTTTTGCCTGCGGTAAGTCTACAGCAGAGAAATAGAGAGAGAGAAAGAGAGAGTACATTAGGGTCAAATACGCATTGCCTATCAAAACAATAGACCGCGGCGAGACAAAGCCCAACGGTAGTTGGGCATTCGTCGGCTGCGAGGAAAGCTATGATATATACCGTCTCTCTCTCTCTCTCTCTCTCTCTCTCTCTCTCTCTCTCTCTCTTTCTCTTCTCACTGCAGGTCGGCGAGTGTGCAAACCGAAGAAGATTAATATCGCAGCGTGTGAATGGCGATAAACGCGCGATAACCGAGTCTCTCGCGAGAGAGGAGAAATTGAACGTCGACCCGTCCTTTCTCTCGCGTACCTATGTTTCTGCATAAACTTCTCATCTCCGCGGCTGCAGCAACGGCGGCGGTGGCAGCTCGAGAACACTCCGCGTGATACGTATGCTATATTCTTATAGGAGCCGCGGGAATAGTTTTGCCAACTAATAATATGCATCGCTTTGCTGTATATATGAGCCTTTGAGAGGAAAGACTGCGTGTGGAGCACGTGCCATGTGTCGAGGACGAGGTACTGGAAAGAATTTTTTCCTTCTTATTGGCGGATTATCGTTTTACGCTGCGTATCGCCGAACCGAGGGTTTAATGGCAGCCGCGTAAAGCTTGCTGCGGAAAATTTGAGCGAAAGCATATTGTTGCGATACAAGAATTTACAGCGGATAGGATGAGCATTTGGAATGTTTTGTTTTTTCAGGCAGCCAGGCTGCTTGTTATTAAATAGGATGACGACTTATTTTTACCGCACCGTTCTCCTACAGTTTTCTTCCAAGAAAAAGCACGTTTATAGCCGTAATAGCTACATAAACGTGCTTTTTCTTTCGCCTTTTCTTTTTATACGTCTTTTTAATTAATTTGAACAGAAAAATAGATCGAACAGTCGGAGGTGCTAATCTATACATATACTTGTTCTGAGCTTCTTAAAATAGCAACCAGACAAATAATGTAAAATTAATACAAAACTTTGGTTAATTCAAAGACAGAATAGAATTTATCGAACATCGGACAGCTAAGCTTGACAAAATATTAGACTCGTCAGTGCAATTCTTTTGCAATGTGTACATTTAAGTTTAAACAACGCTCAGTCAAAAAACCTGTGTATACTGAACATTGTAGAGTGTATTTCGATCCAGTCTGCTTTGACCCGCTCTTCTGCAGGCACTTTAATTAAGTTTTCTTTCAGAATAATCATGAGTATTGTGCTATAAAAGAGTGTTTACTTACTACGATGAAATTCTCATTATTTTTTACAGAATCGTACGAAAAAATTGAAAATGTAACTCATTATCCAAGAGTCAGTCATCCTGCAATCGACACAGCATCAAAGCTTCAGAAAAATCAACTGAACCTCTGCGTATTCAGCGAGCGTATTCTCAGCCCCGCTGCACTGCAAAAAAAAAACTACAAAACAAAAAAAACGGCCAAGCGCAAAAAGAATGGATCATTTAGAGAACAGTGCTGCATCCCCGCCTCGGTAGCTATATACGTCTACACGCGGAGAAAAAAGGGAGAAAGAAACAGTCTGTAGGATAGAAGCTAAACGCAATTATCCGCGAGAAAAGTTTTGGGAGAGCTTTCGAAGGGAGAGAGGAGCGCTTGAAAAGCAGGCCACTTGTACTTTTTGGCGAAAGCCGATAAAACCGGGTTATATCAGGTCACGCTCCAGACACAGCAGTAGCAGCAGCAGCAGCAGCAGCAGCAACAGCAACAGCAGCGGCAGCCGCGGCAGCGCGAGCAAATATAGGAGGAGAGAGACTCGTTTTGTCGGTATGTCCCGGCGGGCCTCGATGGCGCGAGATGAATGGTCAAGCTGTAGTTAAGGATTCTGTGCGTCATTTCGCCACGTCTTGTACACAATCGATCTCCTTCTACATATACATATATACATATATATATAAATTTTGGCGAGCCGGTATTTCGAATATCGAGAGAAGAATCGACTCGGAGACTCTCCCCTACCAGCACCATTGCCGCACGACAACGACGACGACGACGACACCTTTCTCCTCGGCTTTATTTATTCCCTCGCGCGCAGCTACGCGACACTACCCCTATATTGGCTCTCTCCCGCACGACGAGCCTTCACGTGGCATCTCTAGATAAGAACGCCCACATGTCATTGAAATTTGACTTATATATTAAGTGTATCGACACTGTCGCGTTGCGGAATTCAACGCTTCGTGCGTTAGCTTCGCAATTCGAGTTATTTGCGAGAGGATGGGTCATTTAGGTTAAGAGCATTAACAGTAATTGTACTCATATAAAGCGACAGAATTAAAATGAGTCGCGAGCGAGGGAAAGGTGTGCGAATTGGATGTAACAGCCGCGAGCATAGCCAAAACCAAAAACGCGTAAATAAACAGGTTTTTTTTTTAAACAGAAAAAAAAAGAAAAACAAGTAAAAGCGCCGGCCGCGTGTCCGAAATAAGCGTTTCTAGATGAGCTTTTAAAAAATTTAATGCCGCGCTCCCCTTTATTTCTCGCTCGTCGGACACACAGGCGAGTATAAAGCCTCCATAACGGTATTTAGCACACGCCGCGGTCGCCGACGCCGCGTGTATAAAATGAACATTATTTTTAAGCTTTCCCAGCGACGTGAGTTTCTCAATAAAACTCGCGCACAGCTTAAGCGCGACAATTTATTGCGGTGGACAAAAAAAAAACAAGCGAAATGCCTAATTAACGAGTATTGTTTATGCCTTAAGCAATCCTGCAATTTAAATACTTATTTGTGAATCTCGTTGTCCAAAATATAATCTTGTGCGTATCCACTTTCCAGAATTATTTTCAAACTTCATCCCTATAAATAAGACCATCATCAATAAATGTAGCTAGAGATTATCTTATACGTTACTCACACTGTACACGTCAAAAAAAAAATATCAGCGCAACTGAGTTGAGAAATGTGCGGCATCTTGTATTAAAAACACAATCACTCAAAGTAGGTACTATATACCCGTGTTTCCCGCATATATTTTGCGCACCGCATATACAGTTTCATAGGAAGTGATTTTCACTGTTCTGACATTTTCATTATATACTTGTACGTTGGGTCACACAACAAAAACAGCAAATTGTAGAGGAAATTAATTTTTGCAAATTTTGCATTGTACAACTTTGGTACTGTACTCTCTTGTTTTTCACGCTGCCGCATATTATGTATAAGTACAGGCTGTATACTCAATGTCCAAAAATAAAAGCTACTCGGCCGCTTAAACTGCCGTCCAATTACAAGACAAAAAAACAACAGCTGCAGCGAGTGTCGCTCTAAACAATTGTCTCGCTGCGAACACTAAAAAATCACTCCGGGGAAAGAAAAACATTGGGTTAATGTACACATAGGAGGGAACAAAAGTACAGGCGCTGATTAAACCTGATACTGACCCGTAACGAACCGCCCAAGTTGAAGTTTCATGTCGCGTACACGCCGTAGAACACAGGAGAGAAAACATTTGTCCGGTAGCCATGCGAAAAGGTACACTTGTCAAATCCAGAAAGTGCACGGATACGAGTAGGACAGTGTAGAGGAAAGCAGAGCGACGATTATCAAGAGATTAAACGAAGAAGGGACGGAGTATGGAAGAGAGGCAGAAATTAATTGCGGAACGGAGGATATGGTATGTATTTGTGAGTGAAATGACGCGGTGGTTTTGGGTTAACACGCGTTTTTCCCCGAGATTCCTAGTGAAAAAGCTGTTGCGGAATAAGAAATTAATGGTCAGACGTCTTGCTTGGGATTAATACGCGATGTCAGTTTTTGTGACTACTAAGCTTCTCGCTCTCTTGTTTCTTTCCCCTTTTTCTCACAAACGTTAAATTGCATTTCTCCGTTGTCGGATGGGATGACCTGAACGGACTTTTTCGCAATTAACGACGACGAGGAGGATTATTAAAACTGTATTGCTCAAATAAATTTCGTTTTCCATTTACTTGTGAAATTGAAACTTTAATTATTGATGTATGCGTGGACTATCGCGCTCGATCGAAATGGTCTGTAATTTATGAAGCAGTGAATTTTTCATTTGAATTGATTTTCCTGCGTTGTTTCGTTATGATTTTGTATAAATATTTCGCGAAAGAGGATCACAGAAGTATAATAAACTTGCGTGGATAGAATGGAGAATGCTATTTTTACCTTTGAAAAATTCTGAAATATGCATTCAAAGTTCGTGAAGCACAATGAGAAATTTTATTTTTGTATATGTTTAATAAGTAGTTGTGGAGCAAATAAGAATAAGTGAGGCGTTTTAGGTACAATACATGTATCTTTTGAGTGCAATTCTTGATAAACTTTGAAAACAACTATTTTTATTGTGCTTCTTTAATACCACAAAAATTTGTATATTACATTCAACCTTTCAAATTTAGTTTCACAATATTATAAAAATTAAGGTGTTAAAAGAAAACTGAAATGTTATTGACTTTTATTGATATTAAATGTCCATTTCGTTATATTTCAAATATGTATACAATTATATATCTAGAGATATAAAATAATTTTCAATTTTCGTGTTTAGAAAATATGAATCTTAAACTTTCTTATAAATAAGTTATAAATAATGTTATAAATCATTTTTCTTCTCTAGTTGATTTCGATTAAAGAATCTTTTGAAAAGTTAAAATTACTTTTTTCAACTGTTGTTTTTCTAGCGATATCAAGTAAGTACTGGGTTTTTAAATATCTTTACACGTAACTTTTTCGTTAGTCCTTCTTATGCGCTTTCACATTCACATTTTTTAAATTTAAAGTGGCTTTTAAAAATTAAAAATTTTAATTTCTAAATAACTCTTGACAATGTTTTCTATCCTACATTATAATTTTAACAAATTGTGCTACACCTTATTTATTCATTAACCTTCCATCAAATCTGAATGTTTATATTTGTATTTAGATGATAAAGCAAACGCAACACTATCTGAATCAATTCGCACCAGTTTTCGAACACTTACTCTTTCAATAACATATTTTATTTGTAATTTTCATACTTTGCACCCTAATTTTCAGTATTATAATTACTATTTCTTAACTTTAGAATTACTTTAGAACTTAACTTTAGAACAATAGTTATAAATGTAAATCGCGCCGAAATAACATGTTCATTATCAGCTACAACCATAATTGGTAGATCCATAGTCGATTGGCTGTTAATGGATTAAAAGCCTCGATATAATATGCAAGCCAAATGTAAGGGCGCGTAAGTGGGACTGAGGAAAGAGACACGGTCTCGCAACCCGAGCTAAATAATCCGAGTTCAGCGCTAATTAGACGAGGTTCGGAAAGCGTTTCCGCGAGCGCAGACAGCGATAAGCGCATGGAATTCGATTAGAAGCCGACGTGACGCTAAATTAATAAAGTCCGCTTCTAAGAGGGTGGGATAGAGAGAGAGAGAGAGAGAGAGAGAGGGGGGGCTGAGAATTTCCGCAATAGACAGGTGAGAGCTATGACAAGATGTACGGAGGCAAACTCCTTATAGACGAGTGAATTTTTTCCCGCGATAAACCTTTTTAGACGCGAGAAAGCTTTGAGAAGACTTGGACTATATTGACGACGATGCTGTATAGGGCGCTGTTGAATCACGGTTTATTCGTTTTACGAAATGAATATTGTGTAGAACGCCGTTTTGAAGGGATAAACAAATTCAATGCACGTATAGTGAAAAGGTGTTACTGAACAAGTTTTATGGGAAGAAGCACTTAGAGCTTCCAAATAATCTTGTACAATTGAATCCAATTAATTAAAAATAAGTATTTTTTACAGTACTAAGGAAGATCGAACTCTATATTTAATAAATCTATACAAACTATATATATATAAACATCGATTAGTCAGGTAAATGAATTATTTATTTTATAATTTCTATAAATATTCTTCAGCAATAAATAAGTCTTAGGAAGGTACGTAACGAGGACCTATATTTTTCATCATAGTTACATTTTAATGACCTCGTATTTCACAAACTGTATAACAACCTGAAGGCATAATATCCACCAGAAGAAATAAAATGACAAAGACTGCTTTATGCAGCAGCTAGGAAATTGAGTAAGAACAGAGGAGCTGTTATTTATGCTCTATTTACTTTCTGTATAGTGATATACCGAGTGACACAGCCCCAACGCACCACTTTGCGAATCAGTTTATTCGGAACTGGATAGAAAAATAAAAGTGCAGCAGGTCTCATTCGATGTTAAGTTGTAATTAGAATTCAATGGTATAGCCAGAATTGATGTAAAATTTTTGGTTCAAAAGATAAAAATTTATTTTCCGGTCTCCGATGATCTCGGAAAAAAGGGTTTTTAATGTTACGGAGAATACCGACTATACGGAGTTTTGTTATTTTGTTGATATTGCCAATTGAGATGGAGGATAATAGATGGCGTTTGATGAATATTTCCAGCGTTGCATTATTATTTTCAATCGCAATAACATAATATAAAATAATTCAGTTATAATTTATATTATAACTAAACGAAAGTTTTACTAATATAAATAGTAAAACTGCCGTAGGTTTTTTCCTATTATCAAAAGAGGCAGATACTAGATGAACTGTTTTTTGAGTTTGCTTACTTACAGCTAATAATGATTTTTATCTCTCAGTAAAAATGATTATTAGAAGCTGGTGAGAAGCAAGTAGAGTACGAACCGATATAATTATTGTTTTAAAAGTTTAAAATTAATTTGCTCAATTTTAGCCGTTGAGCAAATTTAACTTTGTAATAACATTCGTTCTGTTCGTTACTATTTTTCATAGAACGATTATTTTATGGAATATTTGTTTTTATTGTTGTATATCCCATTTTATAAGACAATTTTCCAAAATTTTGTATTCATCGTATTTGTTTGAATATTTAATTTATAGTTTGTGGGAACTCACTCCTTCCCGCGCTCGGCAGTACCTCTCGCCGTTCTCGCTACGCGGCCGAGCCCCCAGGTCTCTCGCAAGTGACAGGAAATCTGTCCGGTTACTATATAAGCCCGAATAGTAACCTCCCTAAGCATCCCGAGCGTCTAAGGCAGGGATTGTAGACACAGCCTTACTGACGAGTCCAGTCTACAATCCCGGGACGAAACGCATCCTTTCCTTTTCCGCATACACATTCTATTAGAGACATCTGTATTCTCTATAAGTTTACCTCGTTAAAAAGGATTCTGCTGCATATTTTGAAAAGTTAACTCAGATTTTTCGAGCAAAATATAAGCCAAGACGTACTCTTCTAAGAAGGTTATAGAATATAGAATATTTAAACTAGTAGTGCAGGTGCTTGACATTGAAATTGGCAGAGCGTGTACGTCTAATTATTAGTTAATTATTATTATTATTCGTGCATACGGTCGCCGATGATGTTGTTCAGTTAATTCTCTCCACACCCTGCTAGAAAATTAACGAGTCGAGCTGGTTGGTACCACCAGCTTCTAGGCGGATCGGTTTAGCTAATTTCTAGGCAGAATGTAATCGCAAGCTGCCTAGAAATCCGTTAAGGCTATGTGCGTGCAGCCGCACAAAACAAGAGAGAGCTGCTGTACTTTTGTTTCGGTGCGTCTGCCGCCTCGTTTTGTGACGTCTGACGTCTCAAAACGGGACAAGAGATACCCCGTATGGCGTACGCGGACCTATACAGAACGAGCTCCTATGATACATGGGTTATGTACGCGAGCAGAAGGTCGATTTTTAAATGTCTTTATGGAACCTTTTTAAACGGATTAATTAACCCCAAATGGACATAATATGGCTTTAAATTATTATTTTTGTATTTTTCAATACAATGTTTATTAATAAATATAGTAACGTTTAATAAAATATATTTTTATATTATTTTAAAAATTAAGTAGAATCCACCTAGATTCTATTCTAAAACCGTCGTCAGGTCACGGGGCTTCCGTCCAGAAGTACAGCCAGATCGTAAGCATATCATGCAAATCTAGCTTCAATCTGGCTGAAATATCGTTAAATTTTCTAGCAGGGCAGTTTTTTGACGAACCCAACTGGAACGGTCATCTTAGACCCGTAATTTCGGCAACGACGATGAATAATGAATATTTCTAATATTTATTACGAAAGGATAAAAAAATTATCGTTAATCAAAAACGACTATTTCGAATTATTTTTATCCCTTCTACAAGAATATGGCAGAAATATTCGCTAAAAACATTTATTTCGGAAAATAAATATTTTATCTTTTGAACCAAAAATTTTACATTAATTCTGGCTATACAATACAATTCTACTTACAACTTAACATCGAATGAGACCTGCTACACTTTTATTTTTCTATCCAGTTCCGAGTAAACTGATTCGTAACGTGGTGCGTTGGGGCTGTGTCACTCGGTATATACTTTGATTTTTATAAGCAATACTCGCTACCTAGTGACACTCAATGTCTTTCTTTTTATTACGCATCCGGTTTATTTCCAGTTAGTGGCGAGATCGTTGCGTGAAAAAGTATTTTATTGTAAAACACTAAAAAGAATAAAAATTATAAAAGCAGATTGAAGAGAAATTTATGGAAAGGTCATTCTCGGAGATCTTTTATAAATCCAAGAAAGATTGTTAGCAATCCATCAGTATATAACGGATTCTCGAATGAGCTTTCATGACCTCTTAATAATTCTCAGACGGAATAAAAGGCGACATAAAACCTCCCCAGGTCCGTTCCAAGTCGATCAATCTTAACCTAATAAAATTGAAAAATCCAATACTTCGTCCAGGCATATATACGGACAGCGCTAAATTGCAACCTCAACGAGGCGAAAAGAAACTACGAAATTTTCAGGAACCCGCGGAGAAAAAACAAACGAAGGAGAGGAGGAGGAAGAAGAAGAATAAGAAGAAGAAGAAGAGAAAAGTCCTTAGAGCGTGGCCGAAGACAAGTGAATTTTCGCGGCTGCGAGCTTTTTAACATCTTCCCTCTGTGTGCGACGATGTGCTGCGGTGTCGAAAAAAGGAGGAGCGGCAAACTGGGGGCGGGGGAGTTAACCTGCCGACGGTCTACCGGTGGAAAGGATTAGAGGGAAGCGAAGTTGAGTGATGAATGGGCCTTGGGCAAAAGTGTATGTGCATATTACGAAGCGTGCGCGACGCTTTGCCTCTCTCCTCCGTATTATTTTCATTTTTTTTTCGCGCTGGCTATAAGACGAGGACTTTTCCGTTTTTTGTTTTGTTTGTTTGTCACGGGTGTGTCCCGGGCTCGGTCCGCAGTGAAGGAGCTGCGCAGGAAGCATAAAGCCGCCTTTTATACGCCGAGTAGAACGTCCCGGGCTTTTGAGAGACGACGCTTTCTCGCGCTGAATCTCTCCTGGCCCGTGATGCAATTAATTTAATTTATGCTTCTGTGTACGAGCTCACGAGCTTCGCGATAATTCGGCTGGGGGGTGCTATTTTAGCATTTTATCCCGTAATTAGTTCGCGCCTGTGACGAGATTCGCGATTATTACGCTATTTTGCATCACGAGGACGCCAGCTGCGCGCTAGAGCTGCTCCAAGCTTTTTTCTAATTTTCCTGCAGCGAATGCATTTTACGATTATTCGAAAGGATGAGATTTTTTTTATGAACTTCGTCGTCTCGTGAGTCGTACGGGTTAATTTCCGGCGTAGAGAGAGTAACGATATCGTTTATTTAATAATTTAGTTTTAATTCTTCATAGAGACGCCACTCGAGAGACGGGATGAAACATTAACATTGCGTTTCTCGTTCATTGTGCCACCGTAAGCTCGCTTTATGTACTGTAGAGGTTTATTACAACGACAATGAAACTGCGGACCCGATGATGTCGGCCTTTCCTTTGTCTCGTGAACTTACAAGACAAAATTTTTTGAATGGGAAGCAAATATGCTGTGGGGAAAAACGGCACGTGTCGTTGCCTTGTTTCATGTTATAAACATTTTTATACAACAATATTACAAAATAAAATTATAATTTAGTAGAATAAAAAAAATTTGGGCCTTTGTACGTTTGCACTTGATTTAACTGGTTTTTAATGTGTAGATTATTTGCATACCTAATTAGAAGCACATAATTTCCAGTGGAACTGTAGCTGCATAAGTATTTGCTTTCAAAAGTCTACCTCGCTCGTATAATCGTCAGAGAGGCTATTAACAAATTTTGAAATAATTAAACCTCGCACGATTGAATTAATAATTAAGAAAAAAAACTTGTGTCGAGTAAGCAGGAAAGCAAACTGAACGTAAATATTATGCAGCCTTCTAATTATGTATAAGTAGATATGTTCCAAGTCAAGTATCGCACAAGTCTTAATCCACACTCGCACAATCGTCCGTCTAATTAAACATTCTCATGGCTAACCTCAAGAAAATGCGAGTAGCAAGAACTGCGCCACTTAACGACTTTATACTTCACAAACACAGAAAGCGAATAATTCATCCGCGTCTACTTTGAAAAGTGTAGCTCCGTCTCTAGCTACGCGCACGCAGCTCAGCCCGTTCTAATAATCGAAAAAGGCGCTCGTGCACCTAACGCGCATAATTGCTCGCGGTGGTACAACTTCTCTCCCTCTTTCTCTCTGCCTCTTCAACTAAAATTCCGCGTGATAAATCAACGTCACGTTTAAGTTACATCTTATATCGCTTTAGCGAAGCTTTGGGCCGTGCGCGCCGGTCTACGAAATTAGTTCCTCGCTTTTCTCCTTTAATATCTCATCCCCCCCCCCCTTCGGCGTCGGGCCGCTTCTCTTTCCCTGCACTTTTCCGACCTATAGCCGAAAGAAGAAGAAAGAGATGCGCGCGGATGGAAGCTAATCAATTTCTTGCCTGTCGGACTTTTTTTCCCTCCTGCGCGATGTTCAAGGCCGATACTCCTCTTGCGCGGAGTGGACGAGGACGACTTTTTCCTCGAATGAGGGAGAGTCGCTGACGACTTGCGAGAATGATGCGATGAATATTACTAATGGCGCGGATCATAAAGTGACGTTGCAGCTTGCTTCAATGGAAGTGGTAAACAAAGCTCGAGGTTCTTTTTATCTTATCTGGGCAAGTTAAGCGGTTCGAAAGCTGTAGGGAGGTTCTTCATGAGCCGGAAAATATATAGGTCAACAAGTAAAGCTAAATTGGAATAATAAAACTAGGGCTTTTGCATTGAGTACAAAGACAAATATTTTCTTATTTGTACGTGTTACAGAGGCGAGTTATTAATATTAAACTTTATTTAACTAATTTCAATCGAAAACAGCGTGTCCGACAAGTTCACGAATTAAACACTTTACGAGAATTGAAATTGAATTAGTTATAAATTACGAGTCTGTCTAAAGTGAGTTCGTGGAAGCTGGGTATTGCGCTAAATAATTAGCATTATCGCGGCGAAGAATCAAAATGCGTTTAATATAATAGGTAGACGTAATTATTTTCTCGCACGAACTACTTTTATGTATATACGATATAATTATTTCGCGGAACTCCGACGAACGAGCAAATATCCCCCCACCGCTCAGCTCTTCAAACGTTAAGCTGCATTATATACCAAAGTTAAAGAGTGGGATGCTAAAGAAATGTTATTATTGAAAATGTTTAAATACTTTTTTCGAATACCAATAAAAATTGACGCAAGAGGATAAATTTGACTTTTAAAAATAAGAGAAAAATTCGAGCAAAACTGTTACAACATTTTTTGACAAAATGCGACGCCTGAAACTTTAGAAAACATTTTTTACCAACAGTTACGTATATAGGACAAAACTATTACTTTATATTTTTTTATAGGTACCACCATTTCACATTCCCGCCTATTCATTTATGTCAGACATAAAAAAATTAATACATAGCTATTTCTCACGTTTTTACATTCTCTTCCTGTTTTTAGCAAGTTTGCAACAAAAATTATTAAAACCCAGAACTATCATTTATTTGATACAAAAATTCTGAAAATGCGAAACTCATTTTTTTTACTCTGTAAAATTAACGTTTTTACAGCTGTTATAGGCTTTTAGTATCGACACACGGACATTAATTACATTTCCCGAAGTTAATTATGGATAACATGATACGCGGTAGAAGATTTCGATCCGGCACAGACTTTATATGGAAATCTAAAAGGAATTGCTAGTTGACACAAATAACATCTAACAACGGCACACATTTACATAGTAAATATATACACATTACGCGAAGTATAAAACTAAAATAGCAGCAATTCTGCTACTAGGATCACAAGCTACTCTGTGCTACAAGTCACGATACGAAAATTCGAAGGGCTTTTAACTCTAAAAATATTTTTGCCGTTAAAACTACATTGCGAATTCATATTTATACATAAATATTTTCCTTTCCTCGCCAGTGTCTTCTCGGCCACCAAATATATCTACCCGACAAATATTCATCAAACCCATTGAATAGAAATTTTCCTGCCCTGATGAACAAGCCAACATACAAGAATCGAGCCATTATCGGGTCCCAGGCATGACGAACCGCAGGATAAATAGAGAAAATCAGACACGTGTATGTGCTATATAAGAGAGAATTGAAGGAATATGCGTACCGATGCTGCAGAGGGTCGAGGCCGCGAAGACGCCGATGAAGAGTTTCGAGACAGTAGGAGTTGCTGGGGCTAACCTTAAAATTCCAGCGGTGCACTCTCGGGGCTGTCGGGCGTCGCTGCTCGACTACTGCGGCTTTCAAGGAAGAGGAGAAGGAGGAGGAGGAGGAGGAGGATGAGGCGAGTGGCGAAAGGTAAACGCGCGCGCCTCAACACTCGCGGCGTCTCAATCCAGCGGATGCGATCCTACGGCTCGTCGCTTCCATTCTGCGTCAGAAAAAGAATAAGAGCTGTTAGTTGCGATTTTTGGGAATTTCTTGCTAGGATAGAATTGCTTTTGTTTAAGTTAGTTATAATGCTTTTATTAGTTGCACTGTGTGTTTGGAAAGTCTGTAATTTTAATGTCTTTTGTTTCTAAATATTTTGTGTCTATAAAAGGATGAATAGAATGAAGTTGAATATAATATTTTTCAAAAAAAATGCATTAAGGTTGAAAGTTGGAACGATTTTATTAAACTTTTTATTTGAAGGGAAAACATTTTTATTTATTAATAAATAGATACTGTGTTTTTCTACTAATTCTGGGTACCAAAAACCATTATTACAGAATTTTTCAAGCTTGAAAAATCAATACTTTTTAATTTCATGTATTATACGTTTCAAAAGAATATTTTATACTTTCTTTATGGAAAGTATGGAAAGTACGACATTGTTGTATGTCCAACAATAAATCATGCTTGACTCAACTAATAACTATACAAACAAACTATTACTAGACCTAAGGGTATGTAATGGAAAACACATTTCTACACAAAGGGCAAAGTAGAAACTAACGAGTTGGGTCAGACATTCGTTCTCCGCGTAGTCATACTTGACATTCTATTGCATTATTGTATCCTCTTAACAAAATATTCTATTCAAATCCTAATTAAAAGATAAATAAATGTTACGGAATTTAATTCCTTTCGAAAACAATAAAGAAACATTTACGGAACAAATTAAATTTCCTTAAATAATCATAAATATCGAAAATTGTGTATACATATAATTAGCTGTAAAAGCATCAATAAAGTTAGAATAAAATATTAAAATACTAATATTAGTAAGAAAACGAATTTCAAAAGAGTATGAAAAGCTGGACACAAAAGCAATTGTTAAATAGGTGAAACTTTTGTGTACTCTACATCACAATAGTTTCGCGAGACTTTTGAAAAGCTACTTATGAAAGGGAAAATGAAAGTGCAAGTTGAAAACGTATAGTTGTTTGAAACGATTGAAGCTCGCGAACAAACATGAGACAGTTTTTATTGTATAATGAATAGCATCGATTTAATTGGATCGGCACTATCCAAAAGTACATAATACCCGCGTAAAACCATTGAATATCGAATCTTTCTAAATAACCACAATCAATGGATTTTGTATAGTTTGAGAGAAAAGCTTTTCAAAGCTTAAGAACAATTCGCCAGTTATCGGAAGTGTTATGTTTTATAGAATATTTGAAAAATATTATCTGATGCAGAATACCATTATTTATGTAATACCATAGACCAAAAATTCAATATGATTTATTTAATTCTATCCATAAAATTTACTACTAAACGAGTATTAATTTTAATATTCTTCTCAATCTTATTCCTAATTTGCATTTTGAATCTGGCACATGATCATAAAAGTGACAATGCAACCAAACTTACTCAGGAATCCACGTACAAACGTTCAACCTCATTTACTGCACAAACCACTTTCGCTCATAATCCTCAGTCCCGTCTTTACCAGCCACTAACTCAATAACCCTCGCAATTCTCATAAACAATAATACCAAACCCCCATAAAGAACTAATCTGAATAACGAACTACTTCTAACGCCCCATCACCGATTATCCCCCCGAGCACCCATCCAAAATTAGCGCATACGCAACCCTCCCACCCAGATCAAAAATCCCGACGTACAAAACAAAAAAAAAAGCCCAACCCCGAAATAGTAAGCCCCGAGCCAAAGCATATTATGCACTTACTCGTCAAACTCGACCACATCGCCAGTGCAGCCTAGCGAGTGCATTCACCGCCTGCACTTAACCCCCTTTTTCTCCTCCCCCAGCAAGTAGAAAAAGGAAAAAAAACTGCTCCCCGGTGAAACTTTGCCGAAACTTTGCGCGGTTGTACCAGCAGCTGCCTAATGTACACACGAGTCACACGCGCGGATCCTTTTCCAACAGAACTAAGAGCCTCTCCCATTGTCGCTTGTTTACGCGCGCCACTACAATAAACGCAGACACACACACGCACACATGACACACATACGGAGACACGCGGGGCGCGGGTAAATATCATCAAACACCCACCACCGCAGCAGCACAGAAGCTCAGCAGTGGCGCTATAATAAACGGGCCTCTTTAAACCTAGCTTTACATGTCCCCCTGTGTACACATCCCACTGACTTACATTCACCTACACACGACAACAATAATTCACCATAACGCGCGCTTTCTTCTCTCTCTCTCTCACACACACACATACTCACACCCTCTTTTTCAGTAGTAAAGTCCCTCACTCTTTCTCTCTCTCTCTCTCTCTCTCTCTCTCTCTCTTTCTCTCTCTCTCTCGCTCACTCCCTATTGTGCAGCCCGCGATTTCTTCTTAATCGATATAACGCGCGCGCAAGAGAGAGAGAAAACGAAATTCCTTTCTTCGCTCCTCCGTCACTGATGTAAATACACGCTAATCCCTTTCCTTACTCTCTCTCTCTCTCTCTCTCTCTCACTCTCTCTCTACTTCGTTACATCCTCGAAGGATTCCAGCTCAGTCGAGATAAGGCGCCAACACATCTACGAGCTTAGCGCATTACTGCAAAAGGAGAGAGAGAGAGAGATAGAGAGCGAGCTTGCGGAACATTCCGTAGCAGACGACACTAAGGGAGCTTCTCACGACTCACGAGGAGGATCCAGCACACATAAACACCCATACGCAAGGATACACACAGACCGGCCATCTCATGTGTAGTACAGGGGTTATATAACCGAATAGTCGGGCCGGGCTCGTCAGGACTGGACGAAAGAGACTGTGTGTGCGTGTCTATGTGAATGTGTTTGCGAGTAAGGGTGAGACAGAGAAAGAGTCAAAGAGCCTACGTGTGGCATTGTGATGGTGATGGGTGATATAGTTCTAGAGCATCCGCACCTTTAGTTGACACCTTCCTCTCTCTCTCTCTCTCTCTCTCTCTCTCTGGCACGTTAAGCGCGTGCACACTGTCGATCTCGTGCCTCCTCCCTCTCTCGCACATGCGGCAACTCGAGATTGCAATTTCGATTCTCCCTCTCTTTATTTCTCGCACGCCTCTCCCTCTCTCTCTCTCTCTCTCTCTCTCTCTCTCTCTTCCTCTGACTGCTACATAGTCGTTAAGTGTACTCCCTCTCTCTCTCACTCACTCGAGAGAGCCGTGTGTGCAGTGCCGACTACATGCGCGGAAATCAAAATGAAGTCGAAGAGTTAGGGAGGTTAAGTATGACAGGCAGCGATTGTAGCGGGGCTGCGTGGGAGCGCAGGCACACACTCACGCACTCGCTGGACACATGTATACGAAGGAGAGAGAGAGAGAGAGAGAGTGGAGCTGTCACGCACTCGCGCGCGTAATGGAGCCACAGCGACGGCAACGACGACGACGACGACGACGATGTCACGGGGGCTACCGGAGGCCGACTACGGCCGAGTCGAAGGGGCGCGTGCATGACTCGCCTCACTCTCTCTTTCTCTGTGCGCAGCTCCGGTGCGCAGAATCTACGTTCTCTCTCTCTCTCTCTCTCCGATGGTGGTGTGTTGTGCGTGGGCGAGAGACGCCGCGTGAGGTGGAAGAGAAGAGTGTTTTAGGAGGAAAAAAAGCGGGGGACGCGCTAGGATCTATCCCTCTTGCGTGTGTGCGCGAGAGAAAAAGAGAGAGAGAGAGACTCTTCGGGACTGTAGGCTCTTTTTTAGCGCGGCTCTTTCGATCAAGTTTCGCTGTGGACTGTTTTATTTTTTTTTTTCTAGCCTCGACCCGAGTTTCTTATCTTTTTGCTCTTACGAACACTGAGAGAAGGATACGACTGGAAATCTTGGGATAATTAATGCTGGGAGAAGGGTTAATCCTGCTCTTCTTCGAAGGTTATGTTTGGGAATGCGCTATACAACTGAAATTTAAGTGTGATTTTCGATTTGACCGCTATATTTTTTGGAAAATAAAATTTTCAGTTATATAGAGGTCAAATTCGAAAATTCACGAGAAGAAAGGGAGGCGAGAGAGTATACGGAAAAGACGGATAAGACGGAGGTCGAACCTCCCGCGTATAGCAGTCATCTGTGTCGAAGGCGACACCGCCCTCGAGCAAAACTTTCCCTCTCTTTTCCTGCGCACCCTCGCTATTCCTCTCTATTTCCATCTCTTATTATTTATCTCCTTCTTAGCTACGCTCTGTCTTGCCTCGTCCTCGTCTAGCTCAAGGTTTTGGATCCCTGCTAAGGGAAAGAGAGAGAGAGAGAGAGAGGGAGCTATTGTAGTTTCCAAAGAGAAAGCGAGAGAGAGAGAGAGAGAGAGAGAGAAGTGTTGGAGGATATAGAGAAAGAGAAGAAACAACGCGGACTGCGCATGAGTTGATGCTTGTGGTAGATACATTCGTCGGAATAGTTTGTCCGCGATACCTATTGGTACGAAATGCCAGCATACTGCCATACAATGAGACCTATACGAGTTTTCGATTGCGCATCATTAACTATTGAGTAGTAAGCGCAAACCACTTTTCTAGCTTTGAAGAAACGATTGGAGATCCTGTGAGAACTGTTTGGTTTCGAATAATACGATATTAAATGATTAAAATGTCAATTTTATTTTATTTTAATTAAGTTAAGTTAATTTAAGTTATATTTTAATAAGATATAGATTATGCAAACTTTTATTTAGTGTATTTTTCGATATAATAGATGAAGTAAAATAAGAAAAGAATTAATTGCCATACGAAAAAGATTCTTTCTTATAATTTCGTACTTCAAATCTCCTATTATTGAAATAACATTTTCAAAATTATATAATGAATCTTGATGAAAGTTACTCGTTTATGGAAACTCAATTTTGATAGATAATTACAAAATGCGATCTGAAATAAGAATTTCTAGTTAATACTGCTGTTGAATAACACTGAATTACAATAATAACAAACTAATCCATTCCCGAGTCTGACTGTTACTACTAATGATACAAGAGAGTACTTTACACCTTCAGAGCCGCGAAATTCAAATAAGTTTCAAAGTTTAGCGTTAAAAATGCAGACATCGATCACCAACATTACAATAGCACAACTTGTCATTAATTAAGAAACTAATAATTTCGAATAAATCGAGTAAACATTTGAAAATTATTGAGCAATGGCAGTTATTATAATTTTTCATTGTTTATATTTTCTGAACAGAAATTTCAACGGCAAATTTCATAATACTGTTCATTTAATCCCAATCCAACGATCACAAATAAACTGAACCATTTTCACCGGGCATCGAATTGCCATATACATAGAACAAAAAGCATCGCATCTCGACTCTCACTTATATCCGTAAAATTGCGCAAGCAATATAACGGACTGCACCGAGGAAGAGCCAAGTTCCAATTACAAACGCGATTCGGCCAATATTAACGAAATCGCAAAGGTAAACATGAAGAAAGAGCGAAGAAGGAGATAATATATAGCTCCTTGAAGTCGAGCGTCGCGCGCTCTCATCTTCGATCCGATATCGAGTACTTTTTCCGTCGAATCGCAACTCACAAGTGAGCAGTCGAAAGCAAACGTTATGCGCAATCCGACCCCCTTCACCCTCCTCTGGGACTCTTTGCGAAAGAGTGGCTCTCTCTCTCTCTCTCTCTCTCTCTCTCTCTCTCCTTTCTCCCATGACATTCGTCGAGTACCGTCGTAGTCCACAGGTCGTATAAAAGCCACGAAGAAAGGGAGGAAGACACCGAGCCGATCGCTTCAACCGCGGACAATGCAGATTCAATTAAAGTCCGACTCGCGAAAAACTTTTTCAATCAAAATCGAACGCGTAACCCCCCTCCCCTCCCCCCTTTTCCTCTCTCTCTCTCTCTCTCTCTCTCCAAGGTGCGAACTTCTATCTTCTTTCTTTTCAGCGAATATCTCGACAGTTTAACCCTCTTGTCAAACTTTTTTTCAGCTGTGTTTATGGAGGGGTACATATAGACACTGTCGATGCCTGCTGCCGAATAATTTAATTTATAAGAGAGGGTAAGGAAGTTTTCGAGAATCTTCGAGGGGATTTTTTTAGTCTTGAAAGTTTACAGGATGGACAGAGAACGTACTTCGGGAAGACTCGATGACCGAGCTTTTGGGTTCGATTGTGAAAAGTTCCTTTTCGATGCCATTTTAATGATTGAACTTTGATTGGAACATCGTTAAGTCGACTACATGATTTATGTGCGCTTTATGGCATAAAACAGTGGATCGCTTGTCGTAAAATATTTATGTACAATTCCCAGAATTGCAGTCTATAAATATTTTATTTTATTTGTTATACCTATTTGGTATATACAATGGAAACAAATCATTTTCATGTATTTCTTTAAACTTCAGTTTATTTCTTATATTCTTTTGTGCTTTCCTTCTATTCGATCTACCAATAAACATTTTTTCCTACTTAATCTTCAAACTGCTATTAATCTTACGTGCTTGACTTTCACCTCATTCAATTTTTGTGTTTAGTTTTTTAATTTCGAGATGATTCGTTAATTTATTCACTGTTACTTCCGTAATCTCTTTCCAATCAATGAAATTGTGCTACGGATATCGCCAGTACTTCAGAAATAGTATTTTTAACTACTTCACCATTATTACTTTTCTACCTCAAGTTATTTTAGACAGATATTATTAATTTTTCCGCTTTGTTGCTCTATCGATAGTTTAACACGAGTAATATTTTTTCTTAATGACACTTTTCACTTTGATTAAAACGTTTCTTTTATTTTTTTACTTTGTTCAATATTTTTTATGCTTTTCTGTATCATAAGATATTTATACAGACAAACAATAAAAAATAATTTAATTTGTAATACGTCTTGAAAGAATTGAAAAGAGCCCGTTTAGTTTGCATTATCAAAGTTCATAGGTTTTATCTATAAATAGGAGCTGTAAATTATAATTATATACTATGATAAATAATAATCTTTTCATTCAAAAGTATGCAACTAGTTTGAGTTAATTTCCATACAATCAAGCATATCCCAGAAAAAATAATTTTGTTACTTATAACTGATTACAATCAAAACTTTAAATTAAAAGATGGGTATTCTCTTTTATGAGAGATATACCAATAATTTAATTTTCAAGAGTATTTAGAAGTTTAAGAATCTTATTTAAGTTTCATTCAAAGTTTCGTGGCAGGTTTGTTTCAGACATTCGTAATATCAAAGTCTACTTTATCGGCTCAACAACTGTATCAATTTTCTTAAAGACTCAAATAAAATGAAAAATATGTATTATACTTTATAGTTGCATACGTATTCATATAGATTCATTAAAAAGTTAAAAATCAGTAGCATCACTACATTGAGATACAAAGAAACCATAAAATCTCGCATCTCCAAGATTGAGAATACAGCGCTTAAACAAGTATCTAAGATCTCCTTTATTTTTTTAATTCCTTTTTTACGATGAACAGTAAAAGTAGCAGAGAAAGTCGTAACGATACCCCAATAAAAAGTCAAGACCACATGAGGGCTGCTCACACGCTAGGGTATATTCCAAAGGTCATCCACTCACCTTTCCCTCGCATCAACATCACCGCCTCGAGTTTAATTATTTAAAGCGCAGCAGTTGATCTATACTCTCCAAATTTAAATATGTGCAAGTCCCAGATAAAACGTGACTATGCACTGCTCATGTGGAAAGTCATCCACGTAGAATATATATTCACTTATTCAATATGTGACTTTAGGATACTTATTGAATACGTGAACAAATATTATTAAAATAAGTGACACATCACATTAATTAAGTGAATAATTACTATATGAATAAGTGTAATTTCATAATCAATATCGATTTCAATCTCACATATTATAAATAAATTTTATATGATGTCATTTGGATACTCGGTATTCATGTTTCTATAAAATCCTATAGAGACTTTTCTACGTAGTTGAATAGTCCACGTTTAATTCTGACTAAATCTTGAAGAGAAGATCAAACGATATCGTGGCAAAACAAAATTCAATGCGTTCCCAATAAATTTCTACGCAGACGAGACAAATGCGAAACAAATTCACATATTCATCACACATTTATATGTAAAGGTAAAAATTACATGTGAAATAATTGATAACTTCATACATTTATATGCAAATATATCAAATACTCATCAACAACAAATGAAAATTTAACACATTCATAAATGGCTAATGGTTTCACATGGAAAATATGTGAAAATTACACATATTCAGATTTAGAGAGTATAGACTGAAGACGCAAAAAGAATGCATCAATCATATACCTCGCAGACACATCTAAATAGAAAAAGAGAGCCGCGCAGCTGCCACGGGTTGCCCCGATATAATATCGATTTAACAATCAAACCCGAGACCATATCCCTCTTCGAGCGAAAAAAAAAGTACAGGAGCAACATCGAAATACCACATCGCAACGCGGAAGCGCAAAAACTAAATGCCTTTCATCGCGCGCACTCTAGCTTTTTCATCGAGTTGCCGTAGAGTTCCGAAAAGAAATGAAGATGACCAAGCGGTATATAAACGATAATAGACGCATAACGAAGAGCCTATAACACTCGAGGAGAGTTGCCATGGGAAACACGATTATCGCATATACGCGCTTCGGTGTGTGTGCATTTCAGTAGTGCTGTTTCGACTGTTCCACTACACTGTGCCAAGTATACTTGCTTCACCTGCCGGTGCAACAAAACACAGGCAACTGTTGACCAGTTGTGCAGGCATACATCTACGTACGTACGTGTAGGTATATTTTGAGTAAGCCGGAAAGGTGTTTGAGGTTTGGTTGGAGGATCGTTCTTGGCCTACGGAAAATGGTTTTCAATTTTGTTGTTGCTTATTGAAATCGACGTTTTATCTACTAGGAAGGAATTATAACATTTTCGGTAAGCGAATATTCACTAACAATAAGTGGTTTTTCGCTGTTTTAAATTTGATTTTATGAAACCTTAAAAATATAATAAATAATAATTAATAAAAAAATTTGTAGAAAATCGAAAGAGTATATATATTAATATATATATAGTACATTTCATCAAAGATAAAAAATTTCAAAACCTTATTGGAGTATCTGAAATTCCTACATTTCTATACAATAGTTTTGTCTTAGACTATCAAATCAACAGAAGAATTTAAATTTTTTAATATTTTAATATACAGAAGCATATTCGTACATTTACAACGACATCAATGCATATCTTACAAGTAAAGGATGGGCCTTAATTACAGGCCCAACAATTATTTCGGCCTAGAACACGAAAAAATATGAACCGAGCTGGACCGTAAACTCGAAAGGGAGTAAGGAAGGTTGGAGCCCACACTCTTGGCGATGTCGTCGGGTCTGTCGGGGGCTGCACGAGCCGCCGTACTATCAGTGCTCGAGGAATGCACCGATGCATTGGCCGTATACCAGCGGACGTTGAAGAAGGAGCAGCAGCTGCTACAGCAGCAGCAGTCGACGATGCATACACGGCTTGATATCGACTGGCGCATGCCAGTGCCGGAAGTGAGGCGAGTATGCTACGCGAAGTTCCTGAAATTCATGCGCCTATGTGCGTCGTCGTCGCACCGCTTCCGGCGTCTGGAGGGTCCCATTCCCTTTTGTCCTTGTTCTCCACTCGCCCTCTCCCCCCCCCCTTCTCTCTCTCTCTCTCTGTCTCTCTCTCTGTCTCTCTCTCTATGTTCAACAGAACTGTATCGAAGTATAGGCTGAGCTGCGTACGAGAGCCGGATATCTGCGTGGTATATGACTCGCTTGTGTATGCGGTGTATAGCTGGAAATTTGTCAGCTTGCGACACGGGATAAGTTTCTCCGACCTGCGCGTACCTTAAAAATTCTTAAACTTATTGGTACTGCATGGTAACACTTTTTATGAGTCTTGAATGAATATTTTATCATACCAAATAACAATTATGATTTAGGACAACAATAGACAGCCATTGCGAGTATTCGCTGTATGCATGTAAAACTAAAAATAGAATGAAAATTTTCAATTTCTTTTAACAGCTTGAGATGTTATGATTCGAAAGACAGCCAAGCTGCATTTCAAATGGCCAATGAAGAAGTCATTTTTGAAAAGCTGCGACAAGACAGGTAAATTATATCATTTCTTCGAAAACTCACGCATCGTTACAAAAATCAGTTCCCTTAATTATTAACTTTTCAAATCTTTGGGATTCAGTCAATGGCTGGAGCAGCTGATGCAGTCGGCAAGACGATCGCTCATCGAGGAGGGCAACCTGGATGAACTGATAAACGAGGTCAAGGGAAAAACGGCCGCACGTAGCGAGGAAGACGAGCTTCTGACGAAAGCACGGGATATGGAGGAGAAGCTAGAGCGTATGCGCCAGGAAGTGGCTGAGAAACAGACGAGGCGTGCAGATGAGGAAGCTCGGTTGAGAGCAGAGCTGCTCGGACTTCGGGTATGTATACATTTCGTGACTGGTGAAACGAATTAACGGATATCGAGCGAAACGATCGAGGCTGCGGGCAAAAGGGATTTCCTCAACCTTGTGAAAATGACGTGAATAAGGGAACATATTAATTTTTACGAAATATATTTCAATTCAAGGTATCAAATATTAGCACAGTTTGGTCATCCAATAACTATGTTTGTACAAAACAAATCATTTTTATAACTTAGAAACTATAGCTAAGAATAACAAATATGGTATAAAAAACTAGGCAAAGGTAGCATACAATGATAGTACATTAAAATAAAAACGGTAATAGAAGCCATGATTTATTAATGTATTAGGTGTACAACTTTGCTTCCGCCGTTTTTCGATAGATGGCTGCAGCGGTAAGTGCCGGTTGAAATAGGCAGGTCAAAAATTTCATACAGTAAGCTTGGACATCTGTCAACATAACGATAGCAGCACATAAGTGAATTTGTGTTTGCATCAAAAGTGTATTCTCGATCGAAGATGTCAGTTTTCGAGCCAAATTCTCGTCATTTGCGGGAAGTGTTGATTTTCTGCTTTCATTTGAAGAAAACTGCGGCTGAGGCTCATCGAATGCTCTCAAGTGCTTACGGTGACAC
>UELV01180091.1:0-16098 GCA_900490015.1 Megastigmus stigmatizans
GTCATAATCTACAAAATGCTCTCATCGAAATACGAAACTTCGATAGCATCAGCATGCCGCTTAAGGATTTTATCCAGGACATTCGGAATGGCGAAATTTTCCTCAACACACCAGAACAAAAGACGCAGTACTGCAAGGCCCTACTAGGGCGACTAAACGGAAAGGTGCGGGATAGCATGTATGGTAAAACCATCAATACCATCGACGAGCTCATTGCCCACCTCAAAAACCGATTCGCCCCCGGGAAAAACTACGCATACTACACTGGAAAAATCAACGGCCTAACTATGAAGCAAGGAGACACCGCAGGAGATTTTCACGACAAGCTGAATATCTTACTCAACGGAGCTAAAAATTCGTTAATGGAAAAATCGCCCGGCGCGAACGCCGAAACTCTCGAATTAATGATGTCTACTCACCAACATAGCTATTGACGTCTTCATACGCGGATTACATCCCAATATAGCGAGGCAAGTACACGCAAGACAACCGAACACTCTACAAAAAGCATACGAGGAGGCGGTAAGAATGGAAATAAGGATGGAAACCAGAATAATCCCAGATATCCGAATAAAAGATCATCGCGCTCGGCCCGAAGACTGGGAGCGTACCGAGTATTCTGCAGCTTCGTACAACCAAAACCGGCGAACTTACTACTACAATCAAGACAGATGCCCCAATAGCTGGCAATCGGATGGGCCACGATACCAGTCAGTACGATACGTCCGCGACTTGCGACCTCGACGCTAGTCACCCCCGAACACTTATCGAGCTCCGCCACAGCCGGAAAGAGATTACTCAGCCAATCGCAGTTATTACCAACGAGAACAGTCACCACCGAGACCCGAAGGAAATTACTCAGCAAACCGCAATTATTACCGGAGAGAACCGTCGCCGCAGCGTCGAGGAGGAGATTATTCACCGAACCAATACAACTGGCGACGAGACCAAGCACCGCGACTACAGAACCCAAACAACCCCCGGTACAACAAGCCCCCGGACCGACAGTATCGAGGATACGAATCAAACCGTCAATCTCACAATCAATCAAACCGTTATGATAATCGCCCAAACAGCGATAGATCAGCCGATGAATCTAATCGACGATATAATACCAACAATTGGAATAACAGATACCCACGTCAAAATGACGGACGGATTAATTACTCTTACAAACCCGAGTCTTTCCGACGCGAAGAATATCCCGACGTCAACCACATTCGAGCCAAAGATAATAACCAGGATTTAAACTCCTATCGGGAACGTCGCGAATCCCTGATGGCGAGCCCAGAGCAGACCCAACCACCACCAAACCCAGCTCGACAGGTCCTAACAATAGCAGACCAAGCGAGGTCCTCATTACGGAATGTAGAGGAAGTGGAGAAAGATATGAACCGGATAACCGTCCAACCGCAATAGCTTTCAAAATACCCGAAGGAAGATGGCCCATGTTAACCTTTATGGTCGACACTGGAGCTTCAGTAGAACTTATTAAATTAGGTTCCCTTGCAAAAACCGTGCTAATTGACACAAGCGATCCAGCCGAACTTGAAGGAATTACCCCAATGGCACTAAAAACCTTAGGGACCACTCTCCTCACATTCAAGGAAAAGAAAAGCCCATTTGACGTAGTGCCAAATGATTTCCCTATTATACATGTCGGTATATTAGGCAGAGATTATATGAAGGGCGAAGAGGCAGTCATCTCCTATCACTATGAAACACTAATGATATCAGGAGATGTCATGAACCCAATCCCATTCATGACTCGAGAACAAGAGTCATTCGTGCACGGAAAAAGTGTCACCCCCGAAGCCAATACGCCGTATTTTGTCAATCAAAAGCGGGAATATGAACTGCAAGATACCTTTATGTCCGACCTTCAAGGTGAATCCGCATACTCAACGGAACACCCAACCAAACCAAATAACGTCCATCGACAATACACTCTGAAAGCAATAAGTAGACAATTGATCGAAATCGACTTGAAGAACGACGACTTACAGGAAGGATATCTTCCCCGTGTAGACGTGGGAAATAAAGACATTTTCATCGGAGAAGGCCTGGTAACAAATCACCACCGCACATGCAAAATCTTTGCCATCAATACTTTAGACGACGACACCACCATCGAAATGGATTCAGTGGAATTACTCCCCTTCGAATACGCCCTTCCTGACTTCGAACAATATAGCGAGACAGACGATGAAAAACCTGGCAGTGCGATACTCGAGAAAACGCAGCGAATTACTCTGCTAAATGAACTATTGAAACCAAATCACTTCCATGAAGAAGAAAGAGAAAGCATAGACAGACTTATCGACGAATTTCACGACACCTTCTTAATACCAGGTGATTCATTACCGCACACTAATTTGGTAAACCATCACATACCCACCACCGACGATACGCCAATACATACCAAGCAGTACCGTTACCCAATGATACACAAGCAAGTCATTGAAGAAACAGTTGCGAAAGGATTATAAGACGGGATAATAGAACCTTCAAATAGCCCCGCTAATAACCCTGTATGGATTGTCGCCAAGAAAAACGACAGTCAGGGAAAACCAAGATGGAGGATGGTCATCGACTTTCGCGAACTGAACAAGAGAACCACCGCGGATGCCTACCCACTGCCTAATATCGCAGACATTCGGGATCAATTGGGCGGAGCGACCTATTTCTTCACTTTTGACCTCGCCCAAGGATTCCAACAAATCCCCATGAATCCCGACGACAAATGGAAAACTGCATTTAGCACACCAAACGGACATTACCACTATAACCGAATACCGTTAGGGCTGAATTTATAGAAAATTTTTTAAAAATCGCCAAACCACTCTCTGACCTATTCGAAAAGGTATAATCGTTCGATTGGGGACCATAAAAGCAGGCAAGCTTTAATAACCTCAAAACGTGCCTCAAAAGAAAAGGAAGGTTTTGACCACCCTGTGGCCTACCGCTGCCGGACCTTGACTAAAGCAGAACAAAATTACAGCACCACCGAAAAAGAGTGTTTAGTCGCTCTATATGCCATGCACCAATTCCGGCCCTACCTACTAGGAAGGCAGTTCACCCTAATAGCCGATCATGAACCGCTTAATTGGATGCATAACCGCACCGATCCTGGTCAAAGACTCATGAGATGGATGTTCAGATTCACCGGTTACCATTACATCTTCAAATATAAACCCGGCAAATTAAGCTGCAATGCCGACGCACTATCCAGAAACCCGCAATACATGCCCGAGGAAAATTATCAACCTACGGAGGAAGAGATTAATACCAATCTCCCCGACCTAAAAATATTAGTACTCGAAAAGGGACCTTAAAAAGGAGCTAAACGGCAGGCGCCTCGACCTAGAGCTAATACTCTAGGAGGAGACCCACCGACAGCTGCATCCCGAGGATGGCCGAAAGGCTCAAAAACTAATAAAGACATGCCAAATTTGGAATATAGTCTAATCTTTCACCGTACACGAGCCAAAATTCCCAAACCGGACTCACCACCCGCAAGCACATCTGGCTTGCCCAGAAAAACCACTGCAGTAAAACCAAAAAGTACCCAACCGACTACACTGGGGGACCAAGCCCAAAATTCTATCTCAACCCAAACTGGCCATAAATGAATCAACAATATCTGATAACAGCACCTCTGAGCAGAGGGATGGACGTCTCTCCATGTCAATGGGATCAATGCTGCCATCAACCGGGATCACCGATCGGGATGAACCCCTTAGTGAGTCTTCAGACAACCGACCAACGATCGCCGATTCACGAACCAGCGCAATAAGGTTCGAATTGACCGAAAACGAAGTACCGGATATTCGACACCAGAGCGAACCCGGATCTAGAGAAACGGAGATATCAATGGCTCCCAATAGCTCCAGTGACGCAGAAAGCGAAGACGAGAGCCCCGGCCCCAATTCTCTAAAGTCAAATTCCCCACTAACCAAACAAACCCTCCAAAAATCCATCGACAAATTTAATCAAAGCTTATCCAATCGCAGTGAAACCACCTTCGCTCAATATGGTTCCACAGACGACGAATACGGGAATAACGAGGTATCCGAACTCCCAACCCGAATATCAGAAGGGGAGGAAGTAGATGAAATCACCCGTTCAATCCTCGACAAAAGGGATAAATATGATCCGATGTACCGAGACGATACCGAACTGGAAGCTCGAATCGAAAAACTGGTAAAACAAGGTGAAGCCAAAACACGCCTACCTGTAGCAGAAGCTCAGGCTAGAGCTCAGCCTCAAGCAAACAGCGAAGAAGCGAACGAAACGGGAAACTTATCTCACCACTACAGGGCCATTTCTATGACCCCCAATATTAAAACAGACACCCAAGCTGCCCGAAGCACGCCCCTAGGCACAACCAACACCAAACTGAACGTTAAATTTTCTGACCTCAATGAAATCGAGGAATGCAGCTTGAAAATGATACGCCTATACAACTAGACTTCAGTCAACCACCAACCGACGAATTATCATTATTCTTTCCAGTACCACCACAACAAGGTCCTTTTAACCAATATTCCGACCACAGCCAAAGAACAGCTACTCCAACCGATTCAGAATCGTCAACCGATTTAAATCATATAGGCATTCCCCCAGTGTTAAAGAACAATGTAATGTCAGCACGAGAATGTCTGACTTACAAAAGAGATAACCTCGTACACTTCATATCTCAAGGTTGCGAACCAATCACTGCAATCACTCGACTACTTACCGAAATCGGAGCAATAAACCTGCTCCACCTCAAACAGAAAAAAACCAAGATTAGGAAAAATCATAACCAGGTCTTACAAAAACCACAATATTTTCTCGCTAATAATAAAAGAAAAAGCTAACAACTCCATCAACATCAACGTGCTAAAGGACACCTTATATAATCTCAAAATAGTAATACTCAGGAAAAACCTCAGTAGCTTTCGAATTTTGAGAAGGGGAGAACTCTCCAACACACTCGAACCAGGCCTCTTAACTGAGATACTGTTTAATACATTTAACCAAACTCCAATCAAAGTAACCATATTTTATGGTAAAGTAGAATCACCAAACAAACCAGAACGACAAAAAATAATCTCCCACTTACGCGACAGATTGATCGGCGGACATAAGACATATCAATCAGACTTATCAAAAGATCCGCGAAAGATGCTATTGCTGGGCATGAGAAATGACATCCTAGACTTCGGACGGACATGCGCCAGCTGTCAGGAAAAGAAAATCGAACGAATAAAAACCAAAGAACCCATGATTATTACAGACACACCAATCGATGCTTTTGACAAAGTATCAATCGATACAGTAGGAAAGTTGAGAACTACGCCGCGAGGTAATTGTCACCTACTGACGATGCAATGCAACCTAACCAAATACCTCATTACCGTACCAATTCCAAATCTAAGAGCAATCACTATCGCAGATGCACTAGCTAAACATCTGATTTACCGTTTTGGAGCTCCCAGAGCAATCCTCTCCGACCGAGGAACGAGCTTTCTTTCCGAAATCGTACAGATAATGCTGGACATATTCAAAATCAACCAGTTAACCACTTCGGGCTACAGACCGCAAACCAACGGATCGCTTGAGAGAAGTCACGCTCCACTAATCGACTTCATCCGGAACTATTCCGAATCATCCGACGACTGGGATCACCTAGCCCACTTCTCTACTTTCACGTACAATACCAGCGTACAGGCCGCGACTAAATTTACTCCGTTCGAACTAGTATTCGGACGTGTCGCGCGATTCCCTATGCATATACCCAGCGACGAAAAATTAAGAACCTACAACACCTATTTACGCGACTTGATCTCACGACTAGACGTGATGCGCGTACAAGCCGGTCGAAGCCAAATTAAAGCGAAACTTAAATCAAAAGAACATTATGATAAAAAAATAAAACCCCTAAACGCGAAAATTGGCGATTACGCGTACATCTTAAACGAACCCCGAAGTCGTAAATCCGACAGTTATTATAATAAAACCTTAAAAATCGTAGAAATTCTAGGACGAAGCAATGTCGTTCTCCGGCTACTAAATGGAAAAACAATACGAAAACACATGAACAGACTAAAAATCGCTCTCTCCAGTACGGAGGACTCGGATTAACCTCACCGGAACTTTACAGAATCAGAAACAACATGAACCCAATTTGGATAATCACACTGGTCGCAGCATTGGCAAACGCCCAAGAGAAGAAATTGTTCGACATCGAAAAAATTTCAAACAACCCCGGCAGATACTATGAGCGACTTAATACCGTGCGCTTGAAAACAACCGACTGGAGAATCATCATCCACTGGGACACCACTGGATCAGCCATCAACTCACAACCGTTGGAAAAATACTATACCTTACTCAAACAATGTCAAGCAATATTAGCACCACAACGATACAAGTTAGCACTGAACACTGACTTAAAGGAGCTAAAATATAACGAACTTAAACAAACCCATGCGGATCTGGAATCGCATACCTCCAGTCTAGACGTCAAGACCGAAGATCACATAATACCACCACGAAGCATAAAAGCCAAAAGAACAGTTCCTCTTGGATTCATCGGCAGCATTAGTAAAAGTCTGTTCGGCCTAGCAACCGACGACGAAATAGACGTGATAAATCACAATTTAGATCAATTACACCACGACCAATCCGAGATAGTAAATCTCATAGAGCAAAAATCGCACCAAGTAAGTGGAGCGGTGGAGGAGTTGTACAACGCCACAACCTCTCACTGAAAGGCCCTGATCAAAATCGAGGAAATACTCGCCACAAAAATCGCCAAAGTAATGGACCAAAATGATGTACTCAGCTACGAACTGACTCTATCTAACTACGGAAGCATCCTAATAGCAGCCCTTGATCACCAAATAGAGACAACGCAGAAAATGAATACCATTTTCTCACAATTGAAGAACAGACAAGTACACCTGGACTTAATAAAACCTACTTTACTGACCCAAATCATCAATGACCTCAGAAACTCAGTCCAGTTAACCGGAATAGGGGTACTAAAACTAGCAGAGGGATGCAGGGTAAGCACTATGGAAGTAATGCTCATGAGCGAGAACCAGCGAAAAACAGAAATACAATATATATATAAACTCGAGTTAACTCTTAACATCACAGAAGTATACCCATCTCTACTAAACCAGATCGATGAACTTCACATGGAAGATTTTTAGTGGCGCGTGAACTTTTGCGGCGGGCTTTTAGCTCAAATGCGCGTGGATCCGCCGTTTGTGCACCGGAATCTGTGGACGGCTGAGTATACGTTCTCGAGGAATGGACTATTCAGCCACCACAATTGCCATTGGTGGGCGGACGAAAATCCACACCTCGTGTGACAGACGAACTTCCAATACCGATGGTCCATTAATGTTTGGGCTGGTATAATTGATGTAAGAATAGTAAGTAATATTTTATATCACATTGTATTATATTCATTTTATGTTTTTCAAGTGCATTTTTAGTAAATTTAAGTAATTTTGAGTAATCGACTTGAAATTCACCTGAAGTGTGTCTGATGTAGGTGTAGAAATGTGTGCAAAAACTCAGTTCTGTAACTTCATTAATTTTCTAACAATTGCATTTGTTTAGAATTATTCACCTTAATGGTTTTCGAATAAATAAGGATTTGGGAGGACCGGCCGCATCAGAATTTTGTACACGCCTTCTTGAAACTTCAAATTTCTATGTACGCTTTGGGGCTAATTATTTTTTTGCATATAAGTTGTGAAATTATGCGTTTGAAAAGGAAGGTAATTTTGCAACTGCTTTATAGCTATTATAATTATGTCGGAAAGTTATAGTTCTATCGAAATGTGCGATTGTTTTTACAAATTATAATATAACATTCTTTATTTATTCCACAATGATTATCTCACGGGATAATTTTTTTTTACAACTCAATTCTTCAAAAAATGCACTTTTTTATTTTCTCTCTTCTAAGAGCATAAAATGAATTTTACAAAAATTATTGATAAATAAAAAATTACAGTTTTTTGTCGATTTTTGTTTTTGGCAAGTTAACTAATTAACCAATATTAATGTGTAAAAATATCTACTTTTGCAGATAATTTTAACAACTTTATTGTTCACTGATAACTTTTTTTATTGAATTCATAGTTTCAAATGATTTATTGCAAATGAGGCAGGCCTTAAAATTGTACTCAAACATATGGGCTAAATGTCGTTTATTATTATCAATCCAAAAAAATTTACATTATTTACATCATAAATTCTAAATTTTCTTGCAGATTGGACCCGTCTTTTTGACACCATGTCTAAATGGTACAGCATACCTGGAGTTTTTAACGGAAACTCTACCACCCCTGTTGGAAGATTGTTATATTCCTCGTTTGTCTGTGGAGTGGGATAGTGAGGAGGGGGAGCTTATGTTTGCGTTCGTTTAGGAGGCCCTAAAAAGGGTAAATTGTAAGACCTTAAGTGGCTTAAGGTAGCCTGAAGCCGGGAGGTATCCGCCATTCCGGTCTCTTCGGAGGGCGCGGATGTAGCCGTTTCGAAGCGCGCCTCCGGCTGGCGCTGCGGCTGCGAGGTAGAATCGTTGCCTCGTACGCAATGGCTTTGCATCCTGTTGGGGCAACTCCTCCCAGGATGTTCCTCCGAACAGCGGCGAAATTCCGCGGGTCAATCAGCTGCGGAAGCGCGAACTTCCGCAGCCTGTGTCGCGGGGTCTCCGTGAGAGGTGGGCGTACCGGCCGCCGCAATAGAGCGGGGCGCGTGGACACTTTTACCCCCACCGAATTGAACTCCTCCAAGTCCGTCGGGCAGTCCAGGTCGAGGATATCCTCTTCACCGGTGCTGCGGACAGGCGGGCAGTCCGTTCCGGACTGGTGGGAGGGAGCTCTGGCGAAGGCACTGAGGGCTTCACCGCGACCACTATGCTGCGCACCTGTACGGCGGGGTACTCGCTGTCGCTGGAGCTGGGGCTTGACAGCTGCAACTCCCGAAAAGTTAAGTCTGGCCACAACGGTCGACTACCCTCTCCCGAAGAGACAGTCTCCAAGGAGTCAGGGGAGACGGGGGTGACGAGCCTTCGAGAAGGCCGTGGCCGCCCCTGCCTTCGTCTGTTACGCTTTAACCTATGAGTTTCGTTGCGTCTCCTTGATTGCTTGCGCGGCCGGAGAGCAATAGAAAGCTGCAGCAGTAGCTCACCCGCTTTCGACAAAACAGGATTCGCTACATCCATGTTGCGAGAGTCGGTGTTCGTGGTCTCGCAGCCGGAGACCGAATGAATCCAAGGCAGCTTGTCCCTCCTTTTATAGACCGATTTCGTCGGGCCTAGAAGTGGGGATCCCTCCACACGCATTGGTCCAGGCTTCCGTGGGGATCGAAGATCCCCCGAAGCGGCCTGCTTGACCTACCTCTCAAGTCCCTCACAGGGGCGCTTGAGAGGCTGCGTTCGAAACGGGGAGGAGGAGAATGTGGCGGTGTCCGATACGCGCGATCGACTCGGATGTAGGCGCCACTAGTCTGGATCTCGGCGATTTGTTGCTCCTTAGGGTCTTCCGGCGAGTTGATTTTCGGCCCGGTCCCGTAGAGTGGGTGAGTGCGAGACGCAACTACCCTAGGCGCCGAGTGGCGGCGCGAGTGGAGCGTGTATCGGATCTCCGTACCCAAGACACCCAAGGGTAATGGTCGAGTTCGACCCGGGGCACCCTCTTAGTAAGACAGCCCGAAGAGCAAATGCTCACCCAGGTTGCCCGTTCGGTACGGTGTCCGGTCTCGGACCGAAACGGAGATCATGTGAAGCACGGTTTTATGACCGTATCCGAGACGCGCGTTCGTCACAGAACGGTTGAGGCTGACCCGGGGCGCCCTCTTAGTAAGGCAAACCGGGGAGAAAATGCTCACCCAGATGCCCGTTCGGTGGGGTGCCCGGTCTTGGACTGCTACCGAGAGACGCGCGTTCGTCTTCCGCTCGGCCTGCCCTCTGGGTTACCTGCGGGGAAACACCCTCGGTCATGTCCTGACAGGCGTGCGAAGCACGGCTCGGTGCCCGTGTCGGAGACGCGAGTTCGTCTCGGACCGTGGTCAAGGTTGACCCAGACGCCCTCTTAATAAGGCAACCCGAGGAGCGAATGCTCGCCCAGATGCCTTGTGACGTCTTAAACAATCGCCAGGTGTAATTAGTATGCCGCACCAATCCTAATTAAAGGATTAGCCGCACTTGTTGTGGTAGTTTTGAGCCAACGTTTGAAAACGCTATAACTCGGAATTTCTTAGTTAACAAAATGTAGGTACGAGTACAATTCGGGGGTTTCTTATATGATAAAAATAGAATTTTGCCAATATAACTCCTGTAAAAAAATGGTCAGTACTTACTATAGAGCCATAACTAGGCTCACTAAACCTCTGGATCGTCTAAAATGAGAATGTTAGGGGGGGTATACACCTAAAAATTTTCAAAAAATCAATTTTTTTTTATTATCTATCCAGATAGCAAATTTCTCATAGAATAAAGTCCCGTTCTCCGTTTGTCGAAATTTAATTTCGTCTTAAAGTTATAGAAGAAACAGTGAACAAGTAAAATAGCAGCTCTTTAAATTTTTCTTCAAATAATTAAAAGTTTCACTTCTATATTGAAACATAATATATTTATATTTTGTAAAAATCGGGATCTTTTGAGGGAATGAGGGTAGTAAAAGAAATAGATAAGTTGATAGTCAAATGTACTGCTGCTTTATTCCAAATAAAACCTAGCCCACTTTCCTCCGGACGAGTCACTGTAAATATTTGTTATGAGTCACATTCACAGTAACTCTCTGAAAGATAGTTGTAGCTTCTGGCTTTGGAAGGTCTCGCAACCGCACTGATCTGTTCGAAAAATCAATCAAACAGATCACCTCGGTGTCGAGTCGATCCACGCCGCCTACCGCTGATCAAGAGTAGGGATATCTCCCTCTACTCTTAATCCACTCAATCACACTTTGCGCATACGCATACACTTTCACCTATATCTGTATATATTTTGATCCAACACATTTATCCTATTTTCGAGTCGATCCACGCCGCCTACCGCTGATCAAGAGTAGGGATAACTCCCTCTACTCTTAATCCACTCAATTATACTTTGCGCATACGCATACACTCTCACTCATATCTATACCTATTTTGATCATTTCTCTTTAATTTATATTTCGTTTAATTGTTCATTTTTTTATTTAATTTATCTTATTACTTTTAGTTTATCTATTCATCATTGAGGTTTGGGGTATTACATAGTCCCCTTAAATAAATTTCATATTTTTTTTTCTTTATTTTTTAAAAAACATGAAATTCATTCAATACTCCCGACGCAATATTTACATTATTTACAACTTAAATTAACACACATTTTTTTTTCCACTTTCACTCAAGCGTCTTTTTTCTATTTTCTTTTTTTTCTTATTATCTAACATTTTTTACATGATTTATATATAAAAAAATTTTTCTCCTAATTCTCCCTTCTTCTCTTTGCTGCTATTAATAATGATGACACGGTGGTTAATTCCTCTTGCTGCCATACTTTATTAAACTCTTCCTTTGTAAATTTTACGAAGTTATCAAAACTTGCGTTATTGGCGACTGCGTATCTTTTTACGTTTTTGTCCATTGCCGACTGGCTGGAATCCTGACTTTTTATCCAACTCAGTATCTGTTCCCCTGCCTCTCGGTGGAAATCTTTTATTTCTTATTCTCTGGAATTTTCCTGTTGGAATTATTATCTTCTCCTTTATTTTTTCTTCTTCAATTTCCTCTTCTTCCAATGTTTGCGTACTAATGTTTTTTTCAAATTCTGTTTGAGTTTGTACTGATCTGTTTTTTGGTGTCTCTCCTATTATACCCTCAATATCTTTGAGGATTTCCTCCACCGTCACCATTTCTCCTTGCACCTCCATTATTAATTCTTCCTCACACATAATTTGAATAACTTCCCCCATGCTTATGCTACAAAGTTTTCACTTGAACTAATTAGTTACTTAGTCCTTTTCCTAACTGTCAAAACTTTTCAGTTGAGGCTTGACCAATCACAATTATTTCCAGCTGATGTGTCGCTTTCGCACTCTTTTCTTTTGCTGTTGATGTTTACATTTACCCGTCACTGACCCCAGTTCAAGCTACCTGTCCCATTAATCACTGTCCTTTTAAATTTCCGATATATGTATAGCATCTTGAAATATTATTTCATTTCGACGCCTATATTTCTTTAAATCACTTGCATGAAACCTGCCTCTTTCGGATTCATTTTCTAAATCTATTAAAAAATAACTCGATTCACCTATTCTTCTCTGAATCACATAAGGACCTTCATATATTGAAAAAAATTTTGCAATTAGTTTTTCTTCAGTATCTGATACATTATTTGAACGTAATAATACTTCTTCTCCTTCTTGAAACTCAACGAATAGTTTTTTATTTTTTTCATTGAATTTTTCCGCTCTCTTAGCACCTTTCCTTTTAATTCTTTCTCTTGCCAAAAATATTTTCTCTTCCTGTGGTATTTCTTCTTCTTCTTTTCTTGCTTTTATCCAATTTTTCCAAAGTCTTTTTGGTTTTTTATTTAAATGTAACTCCATTGGGGTAAATTCTGTTGTCTCGTGGTACGTTTCATTAATAATTTCTTGAATTATATCTACATATCTAGCCCATCCTGAATGTTTTTCTTTTACAAACATTCTAAAAAGACTTCCAAGTTCTCTATTCACTCTCTCCACAATATTACTTTGTGGATGCCTAATTGAGGAAAATATTAGATTTATATCTTCATCTTGTAATTTCTTTTGCCATGTTTTTGCCGTAAATTGCGTACCATGATCGCATATAATACTTTTTGGCTTTCCATAATTTTCTACGTAATGACCGAAAATTTTTCTAATTACTGTTTTGGTATTTGCCCTTTTTATACCATAAACTGCTACAAATTTACTAAATGCATCTATAGTTATTAAGATGTATTTCATTCCAGCAATTGAAGTCGGCAATGGCCCATAAAAATCTATTGAGTGTAGATCACCTGGTCTTTCTGGAATAATTGTTTGCATTGGAGCTGCTGTTGGTCTTGTTGATATTTTATTCTTTTGACATAAATCACAAGTTGATACTAAACTTGAAATTTTATGTCTAATGTTTTTTATATAAAAATCTTCTTCAATCATTTTCTGTAACTTTCTCGCTCCTATATGACCATATATCTCATGTAATTCTATTATTAATTGAGTTGCGATGTTTTCAGGTAGCATCACGAGAAAATAATTTAAATAATTCCTTTTATATAATAGATTATCTTCAATGTAAAATTTTAATTGATCCTTTTTTTCTTTCCTTCATTATATTCATTTCATTTGCTGTCTTTTCAAAAATTTTACATATATTTTCATCTTCTTTTTGAAGAATTTTTATATTTTTCAACATGTCTACCAATTGTTTACTTATTGGATTTTTCTTTACAGCCGATATTACTATTTCTCCTGGCTTCGTTCTTACATTCGGATGAAAATCTGGATGCCTTGTTAATAAATTAGGTACTAAATTTTCCTTTCCTTTGACATGTTCAATTTCCATATCAAAATCTTGTATTGCTAATATCTATCTTTTAATTGTTGAGCTTGTGAATCTGCATTTAAACAAGAATATCAACGCTTGATGATCAGTTTTCACTTGTATTTTCGCATTTCTCAAATACGTGTCTAGTTTTACAAGACTCCATACTACTGTCAGTAATTCTTTTTCAGTAGTAAAATACGATAATTCATTTGCCTTTAATGTACGACTAATGAACGTAATTACCATTTCTTCACCTTTTTCATTCAATTGAGATAATGCTTCTCCTATTGCACAGTCACTTGCGTCTGTTCGCAAAATATAAGGCTTTGTAGGATCTGGGTGCGACAAAATAATATTATTTATGAATAAACATTTAACTTTATTAAATGTTTTTTGTTCTTTGCCCCCCAACGCCCATTTCACATCGCTTTTTAGCAATCTCGCTAAAGGCACAATTGCTTCCGAAAAATTATTTGCAAATTTCGCATAGAAATTAACTAGTCCTAAAAATCCTTTTAATTGTCGTACATTCTTTGGACGTGGGAAATTCTTTATTAAATCTACTTTGTGAGACTGATGTCTTATTCCTTCTGTTGTTAAGACAAAGCCTAAAAACTCCACTTCTTTTCTTAAGAATTTCGATTTTTTTAAATTTAAAGTAAAATTTTCCTTTCTTAATCTTCTGAATAATTCCTCAAGATGTTTTAAATGCTGCTCTTCTGAATTTGAAACACATAGTAAATCATCTACAAAATTAATTACGTTGTTTCCACTGCCCTCATTGCGAAATCTAATCCTCTTATTAAGGCTGCAGTACTCACGCTTGTACCAAACGGACATACTTCAAATTCATACACTTGGCCTTCATGCATAAAAGCTGTATACTGCTTACTTTCTTCGCTAAGAAGAATCTGCCAAAAGCTACTGGTCAGATCTAAACTTGACATTATCTTTATTTTATCGCCGATTTGTAACAATTCTTCAATATTTCTTGGTGACTCATGATCTGTAATTAATCTTTTATTTAATTCTCTGGCATCTAAGCATACTCTCACCGAGTTATCCTTTTTTATAACAATCACCAATGGACTTATATATTGACTATTCGATTTTCTTATTATTTTCCAATCCAACATTTTTTGAATTTTCTCTCTCACTCTTACTCTATTGTTTAAAGGAATCGGATATGGTTTTACAAAATATGGTAATTTATCTTTTAACTTTAATATATATTCAAAATTATTTAATCTTCCCGGTTTTTTTCTAAATATTTCTCTACACTTCCATATTATATTCTCTATTTTGTCTACTAATTCTTTATTTTCTTTATTTAAATTATCATTTAATTTTTCTTTTATTTCTTCCCTTGTTAATTCATAAGGGTCTTTTTCCTCTTTCTCTTTTATATTTTGTTCAATACCTCTTTGGGATTTACATGAATTATTAATATTTTCTGGTAGTGCTAGATATACATCTTTCTCTTCTTGAACGATAGGATGCATTCCATAATCACTCCAATATTCCTCCATCTCCATTTCTTTCTCCTCCATCGTTTCCATTTCACGATGCTTATTTTGTTGTAGACTTAATATTTGAATCTCATATGGAAGTTTATTTTCTATCTTATGTTCTTTTATTTTTATCACCTCATTTATAATATATATTACGAATCCAAATTCTTTTTGAGCATCTATACCCAATATACAATCTCTAGAGAGTTTTGGAATTACCAAAAATGTTAGATTTTTTTTTATATCACCGATATATGTTTCTGCCATTATTTGTATTTTTAATCTTGTCAATTTTTTTTCCAATGGCTCCTGTTATAGTTTGTCCTATTATTGGAAGAGTTGGGTATTCTTTTAATTCTGTATTGGATTTGAAAAATTCTTCTGATATGCAAGTTACTTGACTACCTGTATCTACTAATGCTTTTACTGATATATTCTTTACTTTTATCGTTATTTCAGGACATCTTATTATCTCTGTTTCTGCTTCATCTTCATTTTCTTTCAGCAATTCACCCCGAGGATCTTCACATAGACTTGATATTTCTTTCAGAGTTGTATCTAGACTCTTTAAATTTTTAGAGGTATCCAAGGCACTTGATACAACTACTTGGCATTTCCCAAATTTGAAGTATTTGGTTCTATATCTGCTTTTGTTATTAAATTGTATTCTCTTAAATCCGGTCTTGTGGTTTCAGATCTTATGTTTCTCACATTATTAGGCTGACTATTTGGCTTATAAGTTGGCCTATCATTTTGTCGTTGTTCATTTCTATACCTGTTATAATTATTTCGATTATAATTATTCGAATAATTCTGATTCGAATGATTAATTTCATATCGATTTTGCCGATTATAATTATAACTATTTTGCTGGCCATTATTTCCTGGAGCATATTCTCTTGGACTTCTCGATTGAATATTTTCTGGCATCACTGATTTATTCATGTTTGCTTGTATGTTTTCTTGAGATTTTTCATTTGCATTCCGTCCTTTATACGTATTACTAGTTGTAAATCTT
>UELV01180095.1:5376-16178 GCA_900490015.1 Megastigmus stigmatizans
AGAGAGAGAGATGAGAGCGAGCGATACACACTTTGGATCGCCGGCTCTTTCTCTCTTTATCTTATTACCTTCTGGGCCTTTTTCCAAGCGACGGCGACGGAAAAGCCCTCGACTCTCGTCTGTTTGGTCTCCGCGCGGTCTCCTTTCAGAGAGTTCCGCATCACTTGCAACAAAAAAAAAAAAAAAAAAAAAAAGAGCGAGAGAGGGAGAGCAAAAGGCGCGCAGCACTAAACAAGAAGAAGAAGAAGAAGCTGACTGCAGCAGCACGAGTCAGGCGGTGCGCGCTTTAACTCGATTGGCATTTAGCCCCCGGGGATAATCGCAGCGGCTTTGGTGCTGGCTTTCATCCCCTCCGCTCCCCAACGACACAATATTTACGAATTTCACAAATCCCACCCGGAGTGGGGAGGGATTATAGAGCTCCGACTCGGCGGTCTATAATAGCCTTTTGGGACTGCAGCCGCAACAGCAGCAGAAGCAGCTCATTGTCGCGTGTCCGCATTTACATGCTCGCGATGCGATTGATGCAGACCCGCCCTCTCGCAGCCCCCTCTGTTTACGCACCAATCGACTTTTTGCCAATCTTGTCAAGCGCGTCGCATGCTTATGCGTGTGCGTGTGTGTGTGTGTACACTCGAGCGTGACTCGCAGATCTCTTCTTTTTTTTTCTTCCCTTACTGTCCGCTTTCAATTTCTGCCTTTCGACGCCTCTCGCGGGAATACTGTATACGCGGACAATGCGGACGATTTTATATATACCTACATCGTATAGTGTGTACGACGATGATCCCGGTGCGCGGATCCCCGTGAGCATTAGCGGCTTCGCCGCTGAATGAAACTGGGGAAATTTGTAAGGAGAGCTTATTGGCCCTGGCTTTCTGGCTTATTACAATCGCCTACAGCCGATGCGGCAGCTCGTGTACACACACTGTAATAATTGACGTACAATGAAGTATAGAAGAATTTCGGTCGACTCCGCAATGGGTCGCTTCCTTTTCTCCGCATCTCTTTCTCTCACTCTCCTGTAATTCGGGGTGGTATATGTTTTCGAGGCCGCGTGTAAACATATAATGGCCGCGTAAATCTTTACGAGTTTTTCGACTTTGTTGCGCTTCTCGCTGACTGCCACGCATACACATCTCTCTATACCTTTTATTATAGCTGTGTTGCGTGCACGTGTGTGTGTGTGTGGGGCTGTGCGTATATAGGTATATAAACGCTTGGGCGCGAATGTATGGGAAAGGTGCGTTCCCCTTCCGCTGCAGCAGCAGCAGAGCTGGCGCCGGACGGCCCGGTAAATAAATATACAAATGTAAAGTATAAAAAATTAACTTTATTATACTAGAATGATGATGGGCTAATTGTCGCCGGGGCGAAATAAATTATTGATCGTTACGAGATGGCCGCCGTCAGGGCCGTATATATATACAATATTAGCATTTTATACGTCGTCGCAATTAAATTAACACCGAGCGACTCTCTTTAAAGGAAGTGAGTTTGGAAGGTTTGTCGCGCTCGAGTATGCACAATGCAAAGAGAAAAGAGCCGCGCACGATGTCTTTTTAACGACACTCGTCGCGGCGACTTTTTACGAGGGATGTATTTCATGCCGCCGCCGCCGCGGCGTATCGGACAATTATTCCAAAGTTTTTCGTTAACTGCGCGCGATTAAAGTTTCTTGTATTTTTTCCTTAATAAGCGTATTATATATATACCTATAATTCGTCGGTACAGCGGCGTTTGCGCTGCACGAGAGCCGCGGGACTGCGTATATACAGGCAGGCCCGAGGGGAAATAAAAGAAACGCTTATGAGAGCGAGAGCCGATAATTTCGCCAATTGCAAATTGTCTCCCTGTGCAGCACTTGGGATATTCACGCGCGCTGTAATGCGAAAAATTCGGCAAGCGCGAAAAGAACAGTTATATACCGTGGCGCGGTATGAATACGCGAGCGACGAGTCGAGAAAAGGGGGAGGGAGAGTATGTATATGTATATGTATATATATAAGGGAAGGCGCGAGACGCGTGCATAAATTAGAACGTCAGCGAGTGAAAAACGGGCCAGAGTAAAAAAGCGCCGGATGACGCGCGCGTCGACGTGTATAAATGTACAAACGCGAAATCGTCCTCGGCGGTTCCCACGATTTTCCACCGGCCATCGTCTTCGATTTAAGAGAGGCTCGAGCTAAAGTGCGATAAGAGCTTTGACGAGAGCCGCGATGGCGGAAACTACAATATTATATTTCAAGACGATTTTTCTGATATATTTTGGAAAGTCGAAGAGTCGAGTATAATTACATTGTGTATAAGAGAATAGAATATATTTTCTCGAGTGCCAAGGGTAAAGCGTGATCGTGGAAAAAGAGAAAATAAAACAATGAGCCGTAACGGAATAAGAAATGAGAAAGTATAAGAGAAATGCAAAATCAGGGCATAGGATGAGAGAGAATGGAGACTGAATAAGCTCCTGCTGCGGCACGGGACGTGAGAAGAGAAACGCCGCAGCACAAAATACTCGCGTCAAATATATATAAAAATCCGCGAAACGATTTGAAAGTGAATGGAGGAAACAAGGTTGAGGAAACGAAAAATAAAGAACGGAATACATTATAAGTTGCGCAACGTTTAAAAGCTCTTATAATAGGTCGTGCGCGCGCGTCTATATATATAAAGCTCATAAACCAAATTCTGCGGCGCGAGCATGATTTTGGAGCCGCGTGACAGAAGGTATATAAGGAGAGAACGAGGTGGGGGGAAGGGAGCTGAGTCGAGGTAGAAACAAAAATGTTGATGATTAGCACTTTTAAATAAATGATGGTTCGATTTGAAAAGTGGATATATAGAGAGAGAGGTGCCGTAAATTTGTTGCGCGTCCGTAGAGAAAGAGACTGCAGCAGCAGCAGCAGCAGCAGAGCAACGCTTAAGTATGGCAAAGAATAAAGAAGGCGAAAGAGAGTGAAAAGCGAGGTGCAATAAAAGCCGGAAAAGAATGGTGTGTGTGTGTGCAGTCGGCAGTGTATGTAGCTTGGCTGCTCCTCGAACTGCCGCAACCGCGTGTAAAAGTGGCAGCGATGCGCAGAGAGAGAGAGAGAGAGAGAGAGAGAGAGAGGTCGAAAAGATGGGCGCGCAAACGCAATGGGGAGCCCTGTCGGAGGCCAGCGGGACGCCAAGAGCTGCCTCGGACGCACACGCGGACCGCTGATGCACCCTATACATCGTGAGCTGCTGAGCAGAGCAGAGCTGGCCCTCGATTCGCTCTTCTCTCTCTCTCTCTCTCTCTCTCTCTGACTCGGTCTTAGCTCCCGAGAGCCTCTATTTACTAATATTTTGGCAGGCTCGGAGCTCAGGAGTCAGACTCGGGGCCCCCGAACAGGATGAATGGACCGTGAGGTATATACATACACACCTATACACAGGACTATATAAGACTATACGAGAGTGACAAATGGCTGTAGTCCGGTCGAGCGGCGGTCCGAGTGAAAGGAATGAATGGGCCTGCACGCCACCGCGAGAACCCAGATGAAATACACGCGCACTACCTACCGATATATGCTATGTACCATATACCATATACTATATACTATATACTATATACTACTGGTGCAGTGTGGACACGTCGTTGGGTACTCGCTCCAGCCATGCGTGGAAAATATTTGGTCAGAGCTTTTGTGTGTAAGCGATATAGCTGCTGGTCCGCCGTCTATACTGTATAATACCACATCCGAACGAGAGAAATGGGAATTTTATGGGGGCGTTGCGGAGTATATAACGGCTCGCAAGAATCTATAATAACGCCAACCGCGCTTTAAAATACCACGAATGAAATTGTGAAAATCTCTCGGTTTTAAGTAATTTATAGCGCGCTGCTGGATTCATCGAGCAAACGATCTATTATGTATACAAAGATCTATATAATGTGTGAAGGGGCGCTGCGCGTTGCGTCATAAAATCATTCCGAGTATTTAGGCTCGTAGTTTCATTAAAAATTATACAAAACAGTAAAGTTACAGGGCTCGCTATTATAATGTATATAAATATATATGTATAATATTTACAGGTAGGTATAGGTGTTCGGGTCTCGATCTTTTGGGATGACTAGGTCTAAATGGGAAATCATTAGTTAACGCCGAGAGTGGCTTTCCCGGAGTTCCATTCTCTCTCTCTCTCTCTCTCTCTCTCTCATTCTCTCTGTGTAGAGTGCAGACACCGATTTGCGGATCAACCTCACTGCCGCGCTCACTGCGTTGATTTGATTAATGGTATTATGCATGCACCGGTATTTTCCCAAAGTTATCCCCCCTAGATGCCTGCGGTCGATGATCGTTACGCACCTGTACCTTTTATCATTGATATAAATCCTCTATATAGTTTGCAAGGAAATAATAATAATAATAATGTTTAAAAGTGTTTTCTCTTGGACCCATAAATATATACGGTTCTTGCGGTATTTATTCCTTTGGAGATAACGTGATATAAGAAGTGGTGTTGCGAGCAAAAAAAGGGTTGAAGAACGAGGAAATTGGGTATTGAAAATGCTTGGCTTGAGAATAGGAGAAAACATCAGCTGTGCGGATGGGGCGAGAAGCGCGCACATATATACGTAAGAAAACGTATACGCACACGCTGCGGGAGCACGGCGTTGGCTGCGCTGCGCAACAACGAGTCAGAGAAAGAGAGAAAGAGAGAAAGAGAGAGAGAGAGAGAGAGAGAGAGAGAGTGAGTGAGAGAGGAGAAGAGAGCGAGAGAGAAAGCCGAGGCATCTCTCCATCTCCTCGCGCAGCATCCCAAGTTCAACGGGCTCCGCCTTCTCTTGCGTCGCTCTCTCCAAAGTCCCTCCTCCTTCTTCCCACTCCCACCACTCGCTCTCTCTCTCTCTTTCTCTCTCACTGTCTTGCTCCGTTTTCATCTCGCTTCGTACCATCTTCCTCATTATTTCCTTGTACACATGTCCCTCCGCATTACTTTCTACTCACTCTATTCTCAATATACTTTTGTCTCTCTCTCTCTCTCTCTCTCTCTCTCTCTCTCAATTACACACATGCACAGCACCTCCCTTATTTCTTATACATTACAATATTTTTCTCATTAAATCCCACCGCTTATCTTCGTTCTTTCTTTCCTTCTACGCGGATGCGCTATAATTCTGTATACTATAGAAAGTAAACGAACGTAGAGAAAGAAATAATAATTCCTTTTATGCCACATATAATACCGCCCGTAAAATCGATTTTTACGCACGGAGCGTGGTACGCAGGGTGTAAAATACTGACAAGTACGCTCGGGTTATTTTAACTCATATTATAACGAATGAAAAAAATTCATTCATCGCTGCTCGCTATATTTGCGTAATACATCGTTGTGTCTTGGAAATTACAATCGGGTCGCATAAGCACATTTTTTTTATTACCAAAAAAACTTTTAGGTAATTATTTATTAACAGTATTCAGATATTTCCAAGTATATTGGCGATCAACTGACCGATAACTTAAATTGATGTATATATATAGAATATATATAGCCATAATTTGTGGGTTCAACAATCGGTAGCTGACGCGACATAAATAAACATGTTCGCACGTCCACTTGCGGCTTGTTCGAGCGCAAAGTAAAGGTATATACTGAATAACATTACCATTTGCTTTACATTAATCAGTTGACTTTACATTCTGTTCATTATTCAATTTGGAGCAGGTTCAGTCGGATCGTTAGATGTACCTACTGCTCGCAGCTAAGTGTCGGAATTAATACTTTTTCCATTTGCTTCTGTCTAGCCGTGTGCAATTTCCAAGGTACGTAATTATCTTGTAAATTGTACGTTAATAGTGTTCTTTTTTTTCGAAAAACAACGCTAAAGGCTTGTTGGGATATAGAAATTGTATTGACGGACACGGCGTTCGAGAGACCAGAGAGTTTATCAATCATCTGACTCAGCAGAATCACAAGCGTATAATGAAATTTTTTACACTATTAGTTACTACTAATTGTTTCTATCGAGTCGTATATGTACATATACAACGTAAATCGATTTGGCTAGTAAGTACAGATGGTTTAGGAATGGCTTTGACGATTGCTATTATACTTCAAGAACAGTGCATTTTAATATAGAAGACTCTCAACAGAAAGTAACCGCAAATAATCCGATTCACGCAATGTGTATATATAAAAAACTGAACGTTCACAAAAGAATTTGCAGTGGTTCGGTTTGCAAAGTCTAAATAAATAAGCTGCGAGTGTAGTCCCCAAGTCCATTTGGCTATATATATATATACACGCAGGTAAAGGAATATTGTTTTCCGAGTAGACGCATAAACAACAATTTATCCCTACCGCGCAGCTCGCAATTTACACGTGTACAGCCGGGGCGCGAGAAATCGCAGCAGCAACAGCGGCAACAGCATCGAGTCAGCGATCGCGCAGAGCTGCGGCTGCAGTAAGAGAGCGAGAGAGAGAGAGAGAGAGAGAGAGAGAGAGAGGAGGGAGATGCAAAAAAGGAAGAGATGAGAGACGAAAGAAGGAATGTTCATCTCACGGCGATGCGAGCAGCTAAGCGCGAGCAATGCAAGCATCGGCGGCGGCGGCGGCGGCGGCGGCGGCAAATGCCCAGTAGCTCCATCAGGGCCGGCGCGCTGCACTCGCGCAAACTCGCTTACCCGCCGCGGAATGCCTCGGACCGCTGCTGCACTGCTATACAGCAGCCCATTCGACTCTCCATTAGCATACGCGCCGCGCGTGTACAAATAATACGCGCGCTGCACTGCGGACGGCTGTATATATATGTATACAAGAGGTAGTGGTGGCCGCCGAGAGTCGACGAGCCGAGGGAGAGAGAGCAGGAGAGGAATATAAGCTACAGCAGCAGCAGCACCAGCAGCGGTTCTGAAGCTCGGAAATTCGAGCCGGTCGCAGCAGACCTGCACCGGCGGCGGAGGAGAGATCGCCGTATAGTCCGATGCAGCTCGGGTGTGTAGAGAATCGAGGACGACGCAGTCGCCGCTACCGGGACGATGACGGGACAACAAAGCGGAGCCTGCGTGCACGCACTCTGGAGTAGTGCAGCAAGAGAGAGAGAGAGAGAGAGAGAGAGAGAAAGAGACAGAGTGGAGTCGCGACCGGTCGAGTGTTTGCCGAGCTCTCGAGGAGCCACTGCCGCGTTGAGCCGCCGCGGGAAAGGTATGCGCGCGAACGGCTGATGCACTATAGCTGCAGACGTAGCGCGGAGCTGCCGATAGTCGCGGCCGGCAGCGGTGGCACTCTATAACAAGGATCATCGCTGCGTATAGCCGAGGTGGCAATATCGCGCCTCATTTCAACGCTTTTCTCGGACAGTCGCTGCTGCTATATAAATATATATAGTTAGCCTGCGCGTGCAGTACAGTTATTGTGATCCGAATCGGTTGTCAATGCACCGATTATTGGCATCACACCTTTTATACAATTTCCTTTTAGATCATATATACATATATGCAACGATATACCCTATGTTTAGCCCGAGGACGAGCTATACGTATAACTATAGATAATAAATAAAGTGCACTCGCAGCGCAGATCGGTAGCGTGCATAGTTGCAGAGCAAAGCGCTGCATCTGCAGCATATAAGCCGTGCGATGCAGATCTGTCTTTGGTATTTCCATATATATATACACATGCGTGAGCGGGCGCATAGTGTCAGGAGAGACAAGTGTGTGTGCGAACGCGACTCGACGGCTCGGGTTACATCCTTATTATATATTATATATACATATATGTACCTGCCGCATATATCCACGATCCGAGATTCGAGCGACCGCCGGCAGACAACAGCACCAGACACACACACACAGAGAGAGAGAGAGAGAGAGAGACGCTGCAGCAAGAGATTATTGGCGCGAGAAACAGATAGTTTGACGTATTATTGGCCGCATTATATTAAATGTAAGAAGAGCCGATGCGAAGCGGTCGCCGCAGGAATTCGCCAAAGCGCCAAGTCGAGGTCCTTTTGCGCGTTGCTGCTGATGCTGCTGCTGCTGCTGCTGTAGAGAGAAAGAGCCGAGGCGAGAGATGGGGTCGTCGCGTGGATCGTCCGCTGACTTCTCGGTCGGCACAAATCGAGCTCGACGGCGCGTGAGCCGATGATCCCTTTTCCTCCTGGTGGGAATGGATTGTATCGGGAATGGCTCGCGTATAATTCGATTAATGCGGGGAGAGAGAGAGAGAGAGAGTGTGAGAGAGAGAGCGTATATATAATGTAGAGGCGCGTGCAGTGCGTCCAACTGTCGGTCTCGATCTTTTCCTCCCCGTTTCGCCCTCCAGCGCGGGCTGCAGCAGCAGCTCTGCATCCTCTCTTGGTATTTTCGCCTCCTTGCTCCCACCTCGCAGTACCCCACATTCATATATGTATATCTATGTATATCTATGTATATTTATGCATACAGCCCATTTTGCTTCTAGGCTATATACTCTCTTGCGGGCGGCCTCCTGAATGTGTGTCCCATCAGCTGTTTCACCAGCTATAACAATGACAGTATGCATGCATCGGTAGCATGTACGCCTCAAAATAAAAGTCCAATGCATTCCTTGGCATATAATAGATTTTCGTATATGCCCGTATTCTCGCTCTATTTCTGGGGACTCCCAGCTGACGCGACGCGCTGTGTCTCGTGCGGATGAGACCGATATACCGAGACTCTGCGTTGGTGCGAGTCTGCGTGTGTGTGTGTGTGTGTGTGTGGGTTTGGTCGGACCCGGCGCCGCGCAGCTCCATTCGCATTTTGTCAATCGATACATTATACCTATATCCTATATATATGCCGTGCGCAGGCATATAGCGTTACGCTCGCGCGGCTACGCAGGCGGATATTGCGTGTCAATTTGTCTGCCGGCGGCGGCGTATTTATGGCTAAGGAGGGGAGGACCGGAGGGCGACCCGCGCGATCCTCCGGTGAATTACACCGCGAAAGTCGATCATTTCGCACGGACGGTCCCGACGACGACGACAGCGTCTGGCCCCGCGTCCGCTATATGGAATCTTATACCCATACCTAATATGCCGAGATTGCCGCGGCATATATATTTTCGGTGCGCCACATTGTTGTATTATTTCTTCTACTATTCTATATAACTCTTATATATATGTGTGCATCATATTATATACTATATCGCACGAGAAGGTGAGACTTTGAAAAACGTCCGTAGACAAATCATGCGGTTATGCAAATGCGCAGGGAATTTTTATAGCTCTCGCCTCGATATGTTGCGCAGATATATAATTATTATTCGGAGGAAAGAAGCAAACTGGACGCACCGGGGCGAGAATAATAATTAGTTTTTTTACTCATTCGTGTGGTCGCGCGCTTTGGCAATTAATTTGGCAGGCAGGGTGGATATATATATATATATATATATATAGCCGTTGCTGCTGCAGTTCATTGTTTATTGTTTCGGAGGCCAGGCAAAGGATGGTCGCGCGAGCTGCGGCTTGCGGCTCGTTATATTTGCACTTGGGTCCATATAATAGCGCGCGAGCCCTGTCGAAGCCAGTAAACGCATCATCGCCGCCGTTAATCAAGCTCATTTATCTTTATTGCTTGATTTATTGGACCCGCGGCTATATACAAAAGGATAGCCGCAAAAATCTCGGCCATCAGCAGCTTATATATATACCGTCTATGAATAAAGGCTCGTCAAATATAGCGGCGGCGAAAAGAATCGCTGCAGCCGAGAGAGAGGGAGGAAGGGAAAAAAGTAAGGAGTTTACGGCTCGGTCTCGTCCGAGCTAATCAATTTGGCAGAGTGAGTGAGTGAGAGAGAGAGAGAGAGAGAGAGAGAGCGAGGGCGTCGTGATGCAATAAACGCGAGGCGAGGCGAGACGCGCGAACGTCTATAATACAAAGGATCGCAGTGCAGATGGGTAAAGGGATTCCCACGTCGATACCTCGGGCGACAGTAAAATCCAAACAGCCTGTCACGGCGATTCAAAGAGACCATTCGTCAAGCGGCTGGTCTTTCCAGGCTGGTTATCGCGTTATGAGGCGGTTAGCTGGAGTTTCTCGAGGACGAGCCGTCGTTGCCTCGTGAGTATACAGAGAGAAAGAGAGAGAGAGAGGAAAAAAAAGATGAACCGCAAAAGCGAAAGGTGTGCGTTTGGTGAGCGTGCACGAGCGGACACAAGGAGGAGGAAGAGGAGGAGGATGAAATAGGAGAGCGACGCGAGGAGAGTGTTTTTCGAGCACTTTTACTATTTTTAGACGCGACCGAGCTGCGACCCGCTCAAGCTGATGCTTCATCTCCCGATCTTCCTATTCTATGTATTTGTAGCTTAAATATATATACATATATAACGCGAGTCCTTAGGTCGATACTATAATGTTTGTACGTATGGCTATTCAAATTTTAGGAATTTCACACCGCAGAAGTTTCCACGGCTCTTTCGTACCGATTTTAAACAAGTATAAGAAAAAGCATTGGAAAAGTTTGGGATGCGACTTTGAAAACGCTTCGCTTTCCATTGTTCCAGACACACACACACACACACACACACACACACACACACATGAACACAGAGGGACGCATACAGAAAGTCCCTCTTTTTCCCCGGGCTCGTATATAGCGATGAGACCCTCGCGATAGGAACAACGGCGTCGATTACAGCAGCAAGTGCACGAGCACTCGTTTCTTTGCATGTGTGTGAGAGAGAGAGGGAGAGAGGTAAACGCGCGAGGGCCTTTACGGCGGCAAGATGCTGCAGCAACGGCGGGTGAGAGATGGAATGGAGGGATAAGGCCGAAGAAGAGGAGGAGAGCTAGCGAGAGAGAGAGAGAGAGAGA
>UELV01180095.1:16198-43289 GCA_900490015.1 Megastigmus stigmatizans
AATAAAAGGATAAATCACTCTCACAGGCCAACGGTCTTTATTCTCTTACTTGTCTTACATATACTTCGATATATATAACTCTCAAGCTACTTGCCTACTCGACAACGCAAAGCCGACTGACTCGCACGCTCATTCCTTCCAGACACACACACACACACGCACACACACACATGAACACAGAGGGACGCATACAGAAAGTCCCTCTTTTTCCCCGGGCTCGTATATAGCGATGAGACCCTCGCGATAGGAACAACGGCGTCGATTACAGCAGCAAGTGCACGAGCACTCGTTTCTTTGCATGTGTGTGAGAGAGAGAGGGAGAGAGGTAAACGCGCGAGGGCCTTTACGGCGGCAAGATGCTGCAGCAACGGCGGGTGAGAGATGGAATGGAGGGATAAGGCCGAAGAAGAGGAGGAGAGCTAGCGAGAGAGAGAGAGAGAGAGATAGAGAGCAGAGCAGAGGAGAGCAGAGGAGCGGCAACAACGAGCAACGAGTCGGGCGCGCAGTAGGATATCGTCTTCCAAATCGCGGTCAGGATCAAGGATCCGGTTATTAGGATCGAAATGAATGTAAATCCCCTTAACACGATCCCCAAAGGCAAAACACGGCTACTCGCGAGAGACGTCCCAAAGTGCCCAGATTAGAGACACCTACGACCTGCCCCTTTCTCTCTCTCCCTTCTTCCCTTCTCGCAGCTCTCCTCCGCTTTCATTCACCGAGAGAGACGCGCATCAACTCTCGACTCGCTTCTTTACTCCTGGTATATATATAGGTATGTGTATGTATATATCGGTGCGCATTACGGACCGACGAGTGCCCTGAGAAAGAGATGCTCGCGCCCGATCTCAGTTATATATATATACGCCCTATAGTAGTGTGCAATGCGCAGACTTGCTGAGAGAGAGAGAGAGAGGATTTTTCGGAGTGCTGCAGAAAGTGCGCGCGCGACGTGCTGCACGTTGTATATATAGTTGCTCCAAGGCCCAGCGCGCGAGCAGCTTTACGACTTGCTGCTCTCGCTCGCTTCCCTATCATTATCAACGATATAATGCATAAGCATAAGATTTCCGATATATCCTGGCTACATATATACGTGCAGTGCAGACGAATCGAAACGAGCACTTCACTCCTACATCTATAATAAATATGTATATATGCGCGCTGACATTTTTCTGCATGATGTTAATCATTGTATTTTCTGAGGGTATATAACAAATGTATATAGACGCGCAAAAAAGGACAAAAAGAATTTGAAACCTGAAAAAAAGAACGTCAGCCCGCGTGTAAAATAATATGCGTTACAAGGCGTATAATAATGTACATAGTATTATAAATCGTAGTAGGGCAAATTAATCTGCGGCCGTATACAAATACGAGAAAATAGGACAATGGCGAGACGAATGGCGAACAAGAGCTGTGAGTCGGTGTTACCCACACACGCGCACGAGCCGGAGAGCAGATCTTTCCTTCTACTCTCTTTTCCCCTTACGTCCGGCGTCGAGCGCTAAACGCAGCCAATTACACGGGCGCGCAACGACTGTCTCTCTCTCTCTTTCTCCCTCTTACTCTCTCATGTTTTCTGCTCGCGCCGCGCGAAACGAGGCGTCAAAATCGCTCACATACACACACACAGAGAAAAGGAGAGAGAGAGAGACGGAGCGGTGAAACAAGCCTAATTGAGTCGTGCACATTAGGAGGCAACCGAGCGCGAGCGATCAACAGGTGGCCGGATCTTGTCGCGAGCTTGTTCGCGGGACTGCTGCAGCTGTTATATATATACTGCATCATGCACTTGTTTGCTCGTATCGTGTATGTACCTACTATACTCAGTCCGCTCCTTACGCGAGCTCGTTTCGCTACTTTCCCTTTTTTCTCCTGCTGCGGATCTTTTTGGAATACGGGCTTGGGAAAACGAAAAAGGAGTGCGACTCCAATTGCGAATTTGTTGACCGCGTGATAATATTGTCGATGCAGCCCCGTTAATACCACATATACCAATCCATTCGTATTCGTTATAGTTTGACAAATGAGTGGATGAGCCGAACGACGAAGCAGAGAAAAACAAGGACTGCAGACTGATTTGCCGCGATTACGCGTATATGTAAGATAGCGAGTGTGCAAAGTGTGTGTGTAGGCCGGGAGCGCGTGTAATTGGCGCCGGCGCGCGACTACTGTCCCGTCGGGACTAGGAACATTAATTAATTGTCGATCGAGCGTGTAATCGACCCGACGCCTTCGTATAAACCTATACACACGTCGCACGGTTACGCAGAGTTTCTATATACCGATACGATAGTGGCGCTATATACTTTCGTAATCCGTCGTCGCGTGCTAAACGACGCGCGACATCGTCATGCTTTATTGCTCCTCCGCGATTTCCGGCACGCGTTTACGAATCGATTTTGCGCAATGTGTTTAGTGCAGCTGCTTTGCTGCTGCTACACGGAAAAAAATGCCCTTCTAAACCTTAGTACAGAATCTTGCAAGAATTTTTAATAAATTTTTTACTGATACTGAGACAGACTTGAATTTTACATTATTATTGTTATTCAGTATAATGGTAATTTTTAGTTTCAGTATAAAATCGTACTTATTTTTGAAACATTTATTTCGCTTTATTTCTACTGGACATGCCACTTTTTTTACATATCCATTGTATTATACTTATATTTGAAAGATTAGATATTTCATTAAATTTTTACACTTGAATAAATATCTAAAAAAAAAATTTCTACCGATGGGATGGAAATCTGGGACCTATCGCGTAAGAAACCTCTAAAGATTAATTATCGAAAGATAATTCTTTAATCTTTTTCATAGTGCCTTGATCCACTATCCTTTTTCATATTTTATGAATAAGATGTGTCAAAAAATTGATTGATGATAAATATATCAATTATCAAAGACTTTGAAGAATTAGTTCGTGTAAGTAATACAATTTCGTCCGTGTTTCTACATCGATATGTATATTCCAAAAAAATTACTATACCCTCTATTAAAAATTCTTACATACATATACTAAATATTCGTCAGAATAAGTGTAGTAAAATTTAGAATATTTAGCGTCGCATTATTGAATTCACAATATTTACTCTATGCTGAAATAGCATATTTTACATAGCCACTTTATCAGAATTCATATTGCCGCTTACAGGAATAATTTTAATAAATATATAGTAAATAACGTGAAATGGTCTTAGATGTAGAGTGTCTATCTCGCTGTTACTAAAGATTATAGTAAAAATTAGTAGACCATTTTTGTCCGTGCATATATATGTATCGCTGACAGCAGGCATCTAAGAATTTAGAAAGTTTCCCAAATTATCTCTAAGATTATAAGTGTACGAACGATAGACGTGGGCGCAGGGAAAACATCAGTGACTTATCGGACGTCCCCGCTTTTACTCGCCAGGAGCCCTATACACTGGCATTGGCAAACAACGTAGCAAAATGGAAATACACACTTACGCTCGCTGAAAGTTGGATAGTATATAGGAATATTATGCGCGAGCGTGCAGCAGTAGAGATACATTCGAGTTTGTAATCGCGCTCGCGCGGCCTTTTTATAAAACTGTCATCGAATTTGAAATTGACTGAGTGCGCAACGAGCCGCAACGTCGGCTCGCTCGCGGCCTCTTTTTTTTACGGCATCATAATTAATTAGCATAATTAAGTTAGTCGCCGCGGCGTCCATCAAGTCAAGTTCAATTTCGGTATATATATATGTGTATATACACACGGTGCGAGTAGTACGGCGCGAGATTTATTCGCGCTGTTAATTGCAGGCTGCGCGAGCGCGCGACCGAGGAGAAAAATCGATAAATTGCCAACTTGTAGCTTGTATAATAATCTCGCGTTCGCCGCGTGTTCATTGATCCGTTGCACGATCGTTAACTCTTACGTGTATGTGTATATCGAGCGCGCTAATTACCCTCGTTATGCAAGGTAATTTAAATCAAGAATGTTTGTTTATTAAATCGACGCGCGAGGCTGATTGCACATGATTTATGGCTCACTCCGATTCCCCCTCTCCCTTTCTCTCTCTCTCTCTCTCTCTCGCACCTCGCTATGTATACTTTAAAAGCGTGCTTTTTTGTTTTCAGAGAGCTTGAATTGCGCGCCCGCATATCGCCACTGCAAATGCGGCCTTTTCTCGCGGATACACAGCGAAATCTTTCGCTCAACCTTTATCTCGCGACTCGAACAAAGAACTATTATGACCGCTTGCGACGCGTCATCGTGCGCTGAATATTCATATATAATACTTTCATAGATGCGTATTTTTCAGTTTCAGAGTTATTTATTATTGACAATCGGGAGAAAAGATCTCGAATCGGTGAGAAGAGTCTATATGGTCGAACGTAAATAATTGTTGACGTCGACGTCTGGAAACCGAGCTGCCGCGCCGTATTATGCATTTTATCACGTATAATATATAATACGTTCATTATCGGGCGGCTAATCGCTAAAGTCGAGCGCCGCCGCCCGGCGCCCAAACGTCGACCGCCTCGACCGACTTACGCTGAACGATGCTAAGGAGAATATACGCATAGGTCGTAACGCAATATTTGCTTCTTATTACGAGCCGTAGTTACGCCTTTTGCGCAAGATCGTAGTTGTAATGAACAGCTCATATAGAAGTATATAAGTACGAGTGTACGTCAGCAGCTTGTCAACTGTAGGATTGGGAAATTCCTGGTGAGTGCGACTCTCGGAAATTGAAAAGCGCGCCGTCGTGAAAAGCGGGGGGGCCTATTTATTAAAAGGATAAAAGGTTGTCCAATGAAAGGCAAGAGATGACCCGCGCGGCTGACGCATAAAAGACTGCTTGCTATACACGGGCGCGGCGGAACAAGCGCAGAAAGAAGAAAAAGGAGTTTTTGGGAAAAAAAGAAACGAAAGAGTGTGTATAGACGAGTGGACGAGACCCCTGACGGAGAAAGACAAAGAGTCAAAATGTAAATAAAGCCGATAAGAGAGAAAGGAATGGGTAGCCGAGAGCAGAGGGAGAGAGAGAGTGTGAGAGAGGATCTGAACGATGCGAAGAAAAAGAAAAAGCGTGTTATAGATAGAAACGGGTATATGTATATATATCGTAAGGAAAAGGAAGGATCGCGCGCGCGAAGGAGAGGGAGAGAGAGAGGCTGCATCAACGCAGGAGAGAAGGAGCGGAGAAGGTCGGAGGAGCGAGAAAAAAAGCGTATATATGGATAGGTATAATACACGTGTGTGCAGGTTGCTGCCACCTCTACCGCAGCTCCGCAACGGCGGCAGCAACAGCAGCAGCAGCAGCAGCAGCTCTCGAAAAGAAGCATCGCTCCGGCCAAGTGTTTAAGCGCGTTATCTGGCGGGCAGGCGGTCGCGCGCGTGCGTGTGCGGCTATTAGTCTTTCTTGGTGTGTGGCCTCGAGCTTCACCACCACCAGCAGCATCCTACAGCAGCACCAGCTCCCGCACACACCCATTGAGGGCCTCAACAGGTGTGTAGGCATGTATGTGTGAGTGCGAGCTGGAACTCGCGAGAATGCGCCTGCGTTGCAGAGAGAGAGAGAGAGAGAAGAGAGGAGGTGGAGGGTCGCACTGGAAAGGCAAGGGTTAAGGCTAAGTAGTCGCTTATCTGGGGACAGGATCGCCGCGACGAGCGCCGAAAGCTGCGCAGCTCCCATGCAACCAGCTCCGTCGACTTTTGCTCATCCGGTAATTTTCGCGCGACCCTATACCTCATCTACTCCATATGCTTTTCATCTCGGCTGCTGTTGCTGCTGATGCTTGGGAATTTGGAAGCGAGTCGTTGAAGTGAAAATTTATTACCGCCCCGGAGTCGCCGACAAAGCTAGTATATACATATAGTGAAAAAGCGCGCTCGAGACCTTTTCCCATTATTGTGTGCGCTGCTGCTTGCCGGGGAGGAAAAAAGAGACCAGTCATTTAAGCGGAGAACTCGACTTCTCGAGAAACCCAATATCCAAATATTTGACGCCCATCGCGCTAAACAGTATATACATCCCAAGCCTTTTCAATGCTGTAAGTATATAAGAGAACCGAAAGAGAGCCCCATATCCTTCCAAACAATTAACGGGCCCATCCCAAGTAAATTTGCTAAATACCAAAATACGGGAAATCCCCCCTTTTAGCTCGACCCGTAACCAAAACCCTCGGCATTGTGTGCAGCCTTATTGCTGTTGCTGCTGACAACATACGCCCGACGACGACTAAGTATATGGTGTTTCTTAAAAAACAAAAGAAAAGAAAACACGTCTAGCGTATCCCTAGATACGCGATTATTCTTAAATACCTATATCTTATATCCTGCGCAGATCGATTTTCCACAATAACAATAACGCCCAATCGGCTTAGAAGCTAACCATACACAAGAAAACGTTACCGATCGCGACGCGATGCAAAATGAAGCTCGCTATAGGTGATAAAGGAGATGAGCATCATCTGAGCGAGGAGGAACAGAGGAGAAAGGGGGAAAAAAAAAGGAGAACCGCTATACGCGCCTCGTTCAGCGGGTGAATTATAGACGCGAGCGACTCGCGCATTTTTCACGCTCGGAAATCCCACTGTGCACTGCGCCACTCTCTCTCTCTCTCTCTCTCATTCTCTGCGTGTATACGTATATGTATATATATATGCGCGGAGCCCGACAACATTTCGAAGGGGACTCGAGTGTGTGCAAAAAGAAGTGCAAGCGCGGCCGTCGCGTTGCAGAGGGCAGAGAAGGAGCAGCGGATGAACGCGGGAAAAACGAGCAAGAGGAATTGTGCAACAGGAGGAGAGAAAGAGAGAGAGAGAGAGAGAGAGAATTACTGGTCCGAGCTGATCGTTGTCACGCACAGCGCCGTCAAGGATATACACACACATATATATATGTATATAATGGGTGGCTGATTGAATGCGGCCTATAGCCTATATAGCCTCGCTCTGTCTCCCGGACTCGGCATCGGACGAATATTCAAATCCAAAGTTTGGAAACTCGAGATCCTCGAGTAGAGGCAGACAGCTATCGCTCGCTCGCGCGATTCTCGACACATACCTATATATACTATATATACGTCAGCTAGGCTACCGCTGCGAGCTACCAGCAGCGCGAGAGCGATTTAACGGTAAAGCCGACTGACTACCTACTAGTACTATGACTCGTCGCACAGAAGGAATAAACAAACTCTTGGAAATATTTGGACCGGCGCGGCGATTGTTTTGGGACCCGGGGGCCGGTATTGAGTTTTACGACTTGTTGAAGGAGTGAATGGAATAAGTACACAGGAGCAGTGAGTCGTGCAGACAGCTATGGCATTGATCGCAATGCGGCCCCTGCCGTTCTGCGCTTGGACTTTTCCGAGAATGCGCAAAAAATCTGTCTTTATGACGTTTTAAGTAAGTGCCGGAGGAGAAGGAGCTAAATGACGGAAGTCGGCGGCAGGTCTTTCCCTCTCGGTCCGATTGTTCGCACGACGGGAACACAGAAGTGCGATGAATGAATGAATGACTGCAGAATGACCGAATGAATGAGAGGAGTGAGACGAGGGGGCTATAAAACTATACAGCGCTGCTTCTGCTGATGCTGCTGCTGCTGCTGCAGTGCAGATAGTCGGGTAGGGGAATGTTTGTGCAACTCGATTAGTCGTGGCTCTTGGAGACACGTCAGCAGCAGCAGCAACAGCAGCAGAAGCTCGGGATATATAGTAGCAGCCGAGGCTCAGCCACGACTTTGGGCCCCATTATGGCGTGTCGTATATATCTGCCGGTTACCCCGGGGTGTGTGTGTATATATATATATATATATATACAAGCCGCATTAGCCCCCCGCGCGGGAAAAACTCGTGAAATGTGTGCCCCCGCTCCGCACCGCGGGATGTCGCACTATACACTTTTGCGCTCGCTCGCTCTTTCGCAGCAGCGGCAGCAGCAGCACTTTTTTTCTTCCTTTCTCTCGGGCCCGCCTGGATACCTTTGTCTTTCCGTCTTCTGACTCCGCTGGTGCGCGCGCGCCGATACCTTGCCTCGACACTTCTTCTCATCCCGGACACTGTCTCTTTTCCTTATGTACATTATAGACGGCAGCAGTCACAGTCCGTCTATAGATATATGTATACTTAAGTATAAGGAGAAAAAACGCGTCGACTAGTCGGTGATTTACGGCCAGACTAAGTTGGGAGGCCCCGAGGCCGATATTTTCGCCCGCGTGCATATACTCGCAGTTTAAGCTGTACCAAAACACAGAGAGAAACTGCAGAGATCCCCTTTCGTTGAAAGAATGACGTATATGTAAGCGGACGTAGCTGGCATTTTCCGAGACTCTCTGCTGCCGCAGTTTTTTCCTCGACTATTTAATCTACTCCTGCAGGCAATTTGGAAAGTTGCGCACGAGCTGACCTTGTTTGCCCCTCGTGTGACGCATCTTATACATCTACGCTGTCCTATGGGAATATCTCGTGAATGAGCAAGCCGTTCATTCAAGACACACTGCAGCACACGCTCATGCACGCAACATGCACGAGGCGAGTATCTAATCTGGCGCACACGCGCGCCTATATATTAGGGAATTTCGCGTTTGCAGCTTCCTTTTTCTTTTGGTTTCACCCTCGAGCGAGACTCTCTAATTGGCTTTATTAGCCCCGGAAAGCCGACAGGCCCCCTATCTTTGACAAATTTATTCCTAACACGTTTGGCCTTTGATCTAAACTGCACCTATCACCTCCGTATATAGCGCAATAACGTTTATCGCGCTGATGCAGATAAAGGGCCGCTCGCGATCGAACATCCATCTCCGCATTATAATACATCATCTCCCATCAACTCGAATCTATATGCGCATTATATGTACAGCTTTGACAGAACAAGACACATTTACAAGCTCTTTAATATATATTTATGTGTGTAAAGACTGAGTCCGTGCGATACTCTATGTGCAGCCGCGGCTGAAAAAGAGACGTAATGAGGCACACGCGTCTTCATAAAAATTAGCCGTGAGTGTGCAGCAGGAGAAAGGCACGTGCACGCGTAGCGAAGCGTATAGAAAATAAAAACTTCTGTTTGCACTTTTCAGCAGTAAATTATTCCCGCGAAAGGCGATTAAGTAAGCGATAAATCGCGCGCGCGCGCGTGCGAGGCACTTGGCTATATATACATGTAAGCGCGCGCCGAACGTATCAACGTAAATCAATATATGCGTTTACCATTTCCGCAATAAATCGATGGGCCATAATATAGCTCGCGCGTATATAATCGTAAAACATAGCTCGGGCTCTCTCTCTCTCTCTCTCTGTCTCGGTCACAAAAACATACTATACACACACACACACACACACCAGAATAAAACATAAGCCACCGCACCACCAAGCCAAGGCTTGTAATAAAGCGCATTATACCGCGGCGCGCGCGTATATATAACGTGATCGCACAAAAAAAACAAACGCGAATACCACGTGCAGTGATATACAACTGGGATAAAAGAGAGAAAAGAAGCTGGCGACCGGCCAAAAAATTACATTCCGCCCCTCTTATTGACCGATTTTGGACAATCGACATATATACACACACATACACGAAATCGTGTATATTCCTTATTTACACCATGAAAAGGTACGAGAAAAGTCGGGGGGATCCCGTGACGAATCGTAAATTCTTTGGGCGGAGGCGTGGAAAATTGACGTTATCCGCCGCTGCTATAGCCAAAAAGAGGTGATGTGTGCGCTATAGCTCGTGTTGTCGATGGCAGTTCCCGGTACAAGCTGCACAAGGTCGAGTCAGAGGAAAGAAAATAGGCCATTTCCCCGGAGATGCTGCCAGCAACAGCGAGAAGCGAAAAAAATCTGTTGGACAAACAGGCGCTATGGCCGTGACCGATCCCTTCTGATTTACCATCATCCCCCCCCGACGGTGACGGGAGTAGAGTTTGCCCCTATACACAATAGCCTCGAGAGTAGCAGCAGCAGCAGCGGCAGAGAGAGAGAGAGAGAGAGATCGGAAGCTGCCACAGCAGCGGCTCGGGCAAAAAGAAGCCTTGGACCTTCCGGACACGGCAGCAGCAGCAGTAGTAGAGACCGGGGCTAACCGCAACCGCCTCGCCAGGAGACAAGACTCGACGACAGCTGCACCAGCGGGGTGGTCGGACCTCGCTCCGCGCCTTATATACATATGGCCATTCTCCCTCTCGCCGACACTAGCTGTTGCTTTGACTCTCTTTGACGTTGTTGGGAGGCTCGTCGGCGTATACACCATTGCGCGCGTGCCGACTTTGAGCTCGCCGCTCGACACCGGAATGGAGGCGATTGTTGTCGGCCGATAGAGGTGTGATGGCGCCATTCGGGGGAGGCATATTGTCGCGCGCATCCGGGGTCCAGTTCGCTCGCGGCGGTCCTCGGCTCGGGCTGGCCCTTGTGTACACCCGCGCTCCTGTTATTTATGGGCCCGTTTAGCGCTACTTTCCTTCCCGACGATATGCTTTGCCAACACGCCGACTGCCAACACTTCTGGAATGCAGTGTCCCTGCCTGCATCAACACCATTGCGCCGCCTATACGTACCGTGCGCGGTATATCGAGCTATACATTTCGAATTTTCGGAAATGCGTCCTTTCGGCAATTATATACCCTGTGCGCTTTGACTGTAGGTACAAATGAATGAATGAAGGAATGAATGGAAAAGTTTCGCTCAAGTTTCTCGACACATACCCATCGCATTCAATTCTGGTAAGGAGTAAATAAATACGGTGTTTTGAAGATGTGCCGACGATGAGCGACACAACATACGCCGACCTGCAGTTCTGCATAGATTTTTAGAAAATCAAAAAGGAAAGTGTGCCCTCGTTGTGTACAAGCTTCTTTTTGCATTGTAAAAGAAAGAGAGAGAGAGAGAGATCGGTGCAGAGGAAAAAAAATGTATATAGGTAATTTAGAAAAAGGCTCTCGGCTTTCACATAATAACAGCGCGGTGAGAAATTTCGAATCTATAAATAGAAAAGAAGCAGCGGACACAAAAGTGCAGTGCGCGGTGCCAGCGCGGGTTTTACGAGCTTTTTATACATATATATGCGCGCGAGCGCGCAGGAGCACAACGGTCGCGATTGTAAAACTCTCGCTATAACAAGCACGGCACACACACACACACACACACACACACACAGAGGGAGAGAGGGAGGAGCGAGAGGAGGAAGCTTTTGATCAACCGAATCGATCGCCTGCACACACGCATGCTCGCGCCCCGAATTGTTTTGGCTTTGCTCCCGGCTCGTAATTGCCTTTGCGTCGCAGCTGATTTCCAAGCCGTACAACGGCGTGACTCACGATTCTCTCTCTCTCTCTCTCTCTCTCTCTCTCTCTCTCTCTTATTTCCTCCCTGATCGAGACGTTAATTCGCATAGCTGCTCGGCCGCTGCGGCTAAATGAATCGATCCGAGTGCGCGGCCACATTATATATTATATGTACTCGTGCGGATATAATTAGAGAGAGAACGAAAGAGCCTGAGGAGCCGAGGAATGCCGGCGAGACTTATTAGCCAGTCGCACGGCTGCTGCTGCTGCTCTTGCGGCTATCGGGTAATGTTTAACGAAGCTACAAAGAGCAAATTGCGCCTTTCCTCAAAAACGAAACGACGGCGAAGGCGGACCGCGCGGCTGATGCGAGAGTATATAATATTTGTTTCGCGCAGGGTAAATATACAGGCGACTTTAAGAGCCTTTTCATGTTAAAAGCATTTAAGAAAAGAAAAAGAAAAAAAAAGGAGTATATAGACAGCGAGAAAAAGGAGTTGCGTAATAAAGACAGCTGCGCGAGTAGAGAGAGAGAGAGAGAGAGTCGCTGCGGCTAAAGGTGACTCTCGGTGTGGCTTATACGGATACGCGACGAGGAAAAACTCGGTGGAAATGTTTATTTTGCACCGCTGCGGCGGCGACGACGTGCGCACACACATATAGAAATTCCCTCCGAGAAAGCCGCAGGTACGCGTAACTACTAATAAGCTGCTGCAGCCGGCAGCGACTCCAAAGCGCTAATCCTCTTGTTACACACATACGTGCGCTATCTTAATTTCGTTCGCGAGTGCGCACATTGTTTCTCGCTAATACGACCTCTTCTGTGTATAAGTACTTATATATACGGCGGAGATACACGCGCCGGGACGACCGATCGATCCTTTCGCCTCTAATCCTATTTTTAGAATATCAAAGCTATGATCGTATCGAGAGAGGAAGAGAGAGAGCGAATCGGTCAAGTGCATGGGCGTCCGCAGTTTTATGGTGCCGCCGCGTCAATTACGTAAAAACAAACAGTTGGCAAAGTCATGCCACCGCAGCAGCAAGAGCGACGGTGACGGCGGCAATAAATGTAAAAACGGAGCCGCCGCCGCTGCTGCTGCTGCTGCAGGGACTCTACTCGGGGCGAAACGTCTCGTTTTACAGAAATAACCAAAGTGCCGGGAAAGGAAAATAAGGAATTCATTAGTAAAGTTTAAGTAGGCTATAAAGTAAACGGTCCAGCTCTTTCTCTTCCTCTGACTCGGCACTCCGCGGCGTGCGTACACACGAGAGCCAAGGAGTATACGCGTTGCTTTAGCCTCGGCCATCAGAAATCTTTTTCCCGATATTCCTCAAACTTTCCTCCCGCGGTTTATTCTTCTCTCCTCTCTCTCTCTCTCTCTCTCTCTCTCGCGGTTGCGTTTGTCGGCCTCGTTAACGCCTGCGCGTGTGTGCATACGTGCAATAGCAGCGAAGAGAGAGGGAGAGAGAGAGAAAACTGACCCATCTCTTGTCTATCCTTGTCGTCCCGAGTCCCGCGGGGCCGGTATTTACCATAATGCCGTCGCCGCAAGAGTGAAAGACATGTGTATACACGCGGGTCGAGCTCGACTAAAGCAGCAGCAGCTCGTCGCTTGCCTCCGTCTCCTATAGCTATAGCTTAAATATCTCGTGTTGGTGTGCGCCTGCAGAGCTGAAGGGCTTAAGCCTCTCGGCCGTTATTACATCACCAGCTCACCCGCGCGTAAATCAAAGGGAAAATTCACGCCGTGCATTCATCTCCTACTTTTCGACTCGAGAAATGCTCGAGAAGGATCCTGTTGTTGGTTGACAGGGATTATACGCGGCCGACGCATTCCTTTTTCTTCCCTAAGCCTGTCCCTTATTTCCTACACCGTTTCTCGGATGCGAGTTTTTCGCGCGCGCGCGCGCGCCAACCACAGAGAGAACCACAGAGAGTTTTCGGTCACTCACTGCAGCTCTGCACTATTGCACGCCTCATTCGTATAGGTGAATTTTTATACATAGGTAAAGGTTTGCGCGCATGACTCGGTCGCGGCCGGCGGGATAGGAATTGCACACGCTTAATCTCTATATAATTTGCATATATATATGTATAAGAGTTGGGCAAGTATCGCGTGTAAATCAAAGTGAAAATCTATACTTATTTTCCACTGGTACATTATAGATGAGGAGGGGGAGATAATGCCACCGCGCGTGAATAAAGATTATTATACGCTTTTTCATTGCGCGGCCTCATGACTACAGATTACCGTCGTAAAGTGTTCCTCAAAACGAAATATATATATGGACCGGCCAACCAATGTGTATTTGCATGAAAACGCTGCTGCACCTTATGTGTAATATATAGACTTTCGATATTCCATGGCGGATGATTTTACATGTCAATTGCAGGTCGCGCGCACTTAAATGCATACTAATGAGAAATTATATATCCCCGGCGGGAAAATACTGTTCAACGCGAGTGCAGAATATGAGCGGGACCGTAATTAAGCGCGCGGCCAATTGCCGTATAATTATTATTGACTTACAAGTAACTTTTTTAACTCGCCAATAATTCACGATTAAGTAAACACGCGCATTATCGCGAGACTATATATATACCGTGGTGACCAAGTCGCAAAGCTTGGAGTGAGGAGCGAGAGAGAGAGAGAGAGAGAGCTGCTCCTTCTACCAGCTTTAAAAAAAATCGATTGCATTAAAGACAGCAGCAGCACCACCACCACCACCACCGACGTATATTATATACATAAGAGAGCAAAACATGATTAATCTCGCGCAAACGAGTTTATGATATTTATCATTCAATTTCCTTCGGCGGACGGCGGTGCTCGTATATATATATATATAATGCAAGTCCCACGCGCTCTCACTCATCAATCACGCCGAATAATACCTATCAAACGTTCGTATATATATGTGGCCTCGACGCGCAAAGAAAGCTCAGCTTCAGCTGCCGAGAGCGCTGCAAGAGCAGAACCAGAGAGAGAGAGAAGTGAAAACAAAAGGGAGGAAAAGAAATGCGAACAGCAAAAGTCACTTAACGCTCGAAGCGACTGACTTTAATCGAGATTATCGAGTTACCGCTCGCGCTAATACGAGCTGCTGCTGCTGCTGCTGCTGCGGGGACAAAAATCCCGACTCTCTCTCTCTCTCTCTCTCTTTCTCTGTTTCTGTACCTATATACATACATGATTAAACGATTTCGCGCGTGCTCGCGAGTATATATAACTCAATATCCTTACTCTGCAAAGAGGCGCGCGCGCGCGAATATAAGCGCTAATCCACTCGCCGTGCGCGACAGCTGCTGCTGCTGCTTGCACTGAACTTTGTCGCCCCGCGCTATGGAAATATGCGGCGATTCCTGATAAATCGCTACATGTATATATGTATATAGCGAGAACGTGTCAGTTCTGTATGAGTGGATTCGTCGAATGCGAGTATGCCGCGCGCGCGTGGTAAAAAGAGATCGAGAAGAACTGCAGCACGTATATAGAAAAAAAGGTGTGCAAAGTCGATCGACTACTGCCTTATTCGTGGATATATATATATATATATATATAATCGAATTATAATTTTAAATGGTCGCGCGAGTCCGAAAAAAAAGCGCGCGCGCCAATCCCGCATAATTTACTGTCGATTATACAATTTCGCGAAAAGTCGCTTTCGAGAGTAAAGCGCAGGCTAATTAAGCACTGTGTATAATATATAAAAGAGTCGCGGCCGATAAGCCGCGTGCGTGTTCGCGGTACGCGCATACATATAGCTATATGGGCATGAATATTATATATGTTCGAGCGGAGTAGTCTGCGCAAGTTTTTGCCCGGCGCACCCGTCGCCGCCGACGCTAAGCCGGAGGAAAGGCGCGGAAAAGCCGCAAAAAAGTCCAATTAATTACGGCGGGGAAGCGCCTCGGCGACATTCTTACGCGTCGATTCCGCTCGTATACTTCTCGACGCTTGTATATATGTATACGGGACCTTTTTGCCCCCGCGGATCGATACGAGGCTCCACAATCGCCGAGGGAAAATTATTTGCCGGCTAAGTATTAATTGTGCTCAGTGTGTGCTGCTCCTGCTTTTTTGCCTGATCGCCACTCGTCGGAATTTATATCAGTCGAGTATGCTAATGCACCGCAAGAAAGTGGACGCGCGCTACAACAGCAGTTTCTTGGCTACTCCAACTTTAGCGATTAGCTCCCGACGAAAACTACCGACGACTAGTTTCTGATAATTCCGGCTTTTCATTCATTTCCACGGCCATATGCAACGTATCATAGGTATAGAGGTTGCGCATACATTGTATATAGAGCAGGTTAATCGCGAGCGGCCACTGCTCCTACGAGCAGATTAACTTATAATTTATCGTAATGAGCAGCCCCTTCGCATACTGCATGCACTCCCGGCGACTCGGCCCCAGCTTTCACAGCATATTCCTCATTCTCCCTCGTTCCTCATTCCTCGGCCATCCCGAGATATATACGTGCGCCAATGTCGCTATAGGGCCACTGCACAGAACTGGCCGCTGCCGCCGTCGCCGCTCCCGGGATCCCCCGACTTTTCAAATTAGGACGATAAATAAGCGGGCCGGGGGCGCGTTTTTGCCGAGGCGCGCGCGAGCAGCCTCCTGGCCGGTGGCACTTTGGCTACTGCTACCGACCACACCGACCTCCGAGAGGCCCCCGGGAATTCCAGTCGCGCTCGTCCTCCTTCGTTAACGCGCGCCTATACCGAAAAACTCCTGGCTTACCTTGCCTGTTTGCAGCCTACTTGCAGCTTTCTTTTTCTTTTACTTTTTCTTTTTCGTTTTCTCTTTCTTTTTCCCGGCTCCTCCGCCGCTTCGTCGACGGCTCCCGCTTCCCTGCTTCTTTTTAACTAGTCTGCTGCTGCAGCAGATCGACCGCAGAATTTTTGGCCCCCGCAGAATTTGAGCCTCTTTTATATAGTGACGTGTATTTTGTCCTTTTGCTGCAGGCCGCTACAGAGCAATATTCTCCTCTTTGATTCGCGCTCAACATTCCCGATAAACTTTGATGCATTGCGTAGCTCAAACTTCGCCACGTCGAAAAGCTTAAGAATAGTCTAGTTCCGCGATTCGAGTTCGTGCATTTTCTCATCCAAGAATATAGATGCTCGTTCGCTCATTTCATCTTCCATCGCTTGAGCTTATGATGGGAGGCTGCGAGAAAGGTTGGGTTCTGAGCCGCTCCAGAGAGAGAGAGAGAGAGAGAGAGAGAAGGAGAGAGGCAGAGAGTGAGAGAATTGAAGAAGAAGAGTATCGATTATATGAGGGAAGTGGCGGGTCGCCGCCCCGTTAATTAGGTACTCGCCGCCCTCTCCGCCCGATGCTGCGTTCGGCTCATCTCGCTAGCCTATCGAATCCCGAGAGACCGGACGAGCCATAGCCCCACGACTATATATAGCATCTACACGCATATAATATATATGGATGATCGTCGCTGCACCTGTCCGCCATGGAAACACATCGGGTGTGAGATATAATGGACACGTCCTCTATGCACTTTTGCTCTTGGGCGATGGAAAAGGTTTGCTCGTGACAGCTCGTTTATTAAGCTGATCGATATTGAGCTTATATAAACAAACCATTTTGGGGGTGGATGAATGCAAAACCATACGTGTCAAATTGTCTGACGTACCAAATGAGGCAAACACGATTAAACTGAATTAAGCTGAATTAAGCTGGAATAAGCTTGTAATTCAATATTGGCTGCACAGATAGATAAAATTATACTGCAGCATGTGCAAACAGAGAGCGAGAGAGCGAAAAGAGGAGAGGGGTAGGGTGGAGGAGGTGCAGGAAAAAACAAAAGAATAAAAGTAATACACGAAAAGAGAGGAAAAAGGGTCAGGAGGGAAAGGGAGAGCCGGGAGAGCTGGGCGAGGGAGAGAGAAAAAAAGGAAGAGGGAGAAAGTCGAGAGGCGCGTTATAAGCTATATATATAGGTCTGCTCTGGGCAAAGCGCCGGGGATCTCTTGTCCGAGCTCTCGAGCTGTCTGTTACTCGACACTTTATGCGGAGATAATGATACGGCCGAGGCGGACAAAAAGTTTTGATGGAAATTAACGAGATCGGAGGGGCCCAAAGAGCAGAGAGAGAGAGAGAGCCTCTGCGGCGGCTGTCTTTCTCTCTCCTCCTCGTGCGAGCCAGTATACACAGGCGCACCAAAGCAGCCCAATCGAATTCCCCGTCGTCCTCGTCGATGCTGGATTCGATTTCTGATGTGTCTGACGCTTCGAAGGACCTCTCCTCCTTCCTTCCCTCTCGCTTTCGACTCGTCGCGTCTTTGATCGGGTTTCACTTTGTTCAGCTCCCTCTCTCCCTCTCTCGCTCTCTTCACTCGATCATTCGCCAAGAATTAAAATCGCCGCGTGTAGCTATTGTCTTATTCTCTACCTATAGCTGCCAGCCGAATTTAACGAGTCTGCGGACCTACACAGTTTTGGACTCTGCGAAGTAATTTATAGCGGCAATTAATTCGCTGTATAGCATGCGCATGAAATCGTAGAGAAGAATGGGGCGCGCTGAGTAAAGGAGTATAACGGGAGTATGAATCAAAATTCTGTCTCGCGAGGTATCGAGTTGCGGTATATAAAAAGAAGAAAAGAATAAGAGCTTAGTCCGTGTTCCACGAGATGTGTACTAATATTTACTGTGAGTACCTCGTTTAATCCGTTTTACGGCTGTTCATCAAATCAACATGATCTCCCATGCATGAATGAGGCGAGCTGCGCGGCGGCGGCGGTGGGCCGAGTGAAAAACCTGCACGAGGAGCTGGAAGTTTATATATATATATAGGTATACAGGGCCGAGGTGGACTCGGTATGGTCAACTGTTCACACGAGCGGCGCTATTTTTCAAGAATCCAGCGCGCTCGCCTCTCGCGCCTGGCTCATAAATTTCCCTAAAGACCCTTTCAAACATACATTCGGCGCTCACGCTGCACACGTTCCCGACCCGGCGACCATCACCTCAGTCTCTCTCTCTCTCTCTCTCTCTCTCTCCCTCTCTTGCTCACTCGCTCGTCTGACGGCGCAGGAGCGTAAAAAGCCAAACGAAAAAAGCCAGCGGGTGTGTGGAGGCCCACAGGAAACAAGACCGAGAGCCGAGTGTGTGAGTGCGTGTGCGTGTGCGTGAGCATATATAATACACACACACACGGGCAAAGGGTCCTCGTGTCGTGCGTTTATGGCATATAGAGGCGCACACACACACATACACGCAGAGAGAGAGAGAGAGCGAGACATCGAGTTGTGCTCGCTCGCGCCGGGGAGCCATTGTTGTCGTCCTATGGAAATTAATTGAATGTATTTGAATAAGCGGCGGTTGTTCGCTGCTTGTTGCGGGCCTTTCGGGGCCTTTACGGTCCGCTCTCACTGACTGCCTACGCGCCGCCGGCGAACTGCCTCAAACTCTTCGTGTGTGTGTGCAGCTTGTGTATGTGTGTATCCCTGGCTGCGCAGGCTTATACTGCCTGCATGCGCCTGATCATAATTCATACATATATAAATATACGCTATCGGTGCACTCGCGGTCGTGCGTTCCGTCAGTTATAAATATGAATCTTACAAATTACTGTCCTAATTACGGATCGTCAATCTGTTGCTCCGATCAGACGTACTCGCATAAGCAGGGATTCCACGCAATCGCTCCTCGATCCTTCCAATCCACAGTTGGCTCACGTTCTATTATACGGAATTATACACATCGCACGGATCGACTCGCTTGACGTGGATTAAGTACATGCGCACTCTCGTCTATTACGGGGATTTTTCGCGTACATATATAAACTCTCGTGTTTGAGTAATCCAGCGGGATTATCCGGGAATGAATAATAATACATAGATTCTGTTAATAAAACTTCAAAGTTATATCCACTTTCGGCGCATTATTATACATCTGCACAGCTATTATATTTGTATATACAACCTATGTTTAATTTATATTTATTTGTACATGTATATATATATAGGATGCATCGAAATGAAATTTATTCACTGACTACAGCGACGTATTTAAATCTCAACGAATTTCTTTAATTTGATTATACATTAGCCAAAGTATTTCTCTTAGCCGCGGCAATAATCCCAGCGAGAGACAAATTACCCGGCGCATAAATAACAGTTTCAATTATCCGCGCGCGTGATTCTAGGTATAGGCGGCAGTTATACCGCGATGTGCGCGCTCCGGCAGGAAAAAGTTGCGAGCTAATGTTGTACGACGCGGCTGCTCTTTAGTTACGCTATTGGATTTACTAATGATCAAGTGTTAAGTTGTGAATAATAAGTTTTTATGGATTGAATAAAGTCCCGAGCTGCGGCGTATGTGTGTGTGTGTGTGTGTGTGTGTGCGCGTGCGCGTAGAGAAGCTGGCTGGATATTGCATAGGCATGAATTAATATACGCCGAGGGATTTACGAGATAAGCCATTGGATTAACGGTGCTTCCTTAATGGATATAGGAGCTATAGAGGAGAGCGTATATACGATAGTTATAACATCAGTCGACGGCGGCGGCGGCGGCGCTGGATGAGCGATTGATTTAAACGAGGAGCCGAGAAGCATATATAGGAATTCCGGAAACTTTGAATTCTTGTCTACTTTAATTTGTACTTTAAGGTAATCTCTCTCCATGTGTTTATAAGCATATAATTTGCGCTATCTATATACCGCGGCACCTACTGTGCACTAAGCAGCTCTCTATACTCGCTCCAACTCCGCAACTCTATACAAACTTTTAGCATTAAGATTGTTTGATTTAACTCGATGTTTATATACCTATAATATCGAATCGCATCACGCGCAAAAATGAGCTTTTTTCAGTGCGGGAAGCATATAGAAACGAGGCATATATATATAGGCTCTTTCAGGTCGCAACGGCAGCAGAAAACTAAAAGAATCGTTGGGTGTGTGTTTTGAGATATGACAGGGCTAAACGAAATTTACGGCGAGACAATCTCTGGAAGGAAAGGCGCCCCCCAAGCGTAAAAAGAAAAAAAAACAAAGGTGCAGGAGCGCAGGAATCTCTTCCTCGTCGCCGGAGTGAATATACATTTGTAGTCCTGTAGTGCACTGCGGCGGCGGCGGCGGCGATTTCCATATTAATAGCGGTCTTTGAAATCAATTTACAAGATAACATATTTCTCGGCTTGACGTCTTGTCACATCAACCCTTCCGACGCCCGACCTCTATATATATATATAACATATAGGACGCAAGCATACGCGCCTATCTCCTCATCAAACATCGCTATACACACACGCGCGCGCACCATTCGGCTCCTATATTAATACCGAATGAGCTTAAGCTGATTCAGCCAGCCAGAGATAGAGAGAGAGAGAGAGGGTGGAGATGGAGGGAGCTAAACGACAATGGCGTCATTATATGTCGGGCCGACGTGGCGTTGCGCAAATAGCCGCGCGAATATGTGGCTGGCGGCGCTGCCGCTCGCGTCCGTCGCCCCGGGGACGGGACCAGGATATGCGAGCGTACGAGCTAGTGTGTAGCGCAAGCGACACAATGAGCCGCATAGACCCATGAGTTATGCAATTATTTATTTAGCTGCCGTGCGCACTCACATACATACACAGAGAAAGAGAGAGAGAGAGACCGGGATGCGAGAGGATAGAGAGTAAGGGAGCGCGATATAGCGTCGTCGTGTGCCGTCGCGCGGTCTAATTCATTGAAACTATGCCGGCTATATGCGCACAATAGCGAGCTCTGTAAGTGCGTTACAATATGCATATACATCAGAGTTGCCGTTGCTGCTGCTACTGCATAGAAGAGGGCAGTAGAATAAAAGTTGTAATCATCCGCAGGGCTGACGCGGCATTGACGCTTGGGGGAGTATTTTCTGCTGAGGTAAGACTCTTTAATAAGCTATGCGGCAATAATGAGCCAAGTATCGAGGAAATCACTGCAGCGGTTCCGCGAAAAATCACTGAATTCTCGGAAACTATATATATACGATGATCGAGAGTAGGGGAGATTTATGCGAGCGCTGCTTACTTTTCGCCTGCAATAATAAGGGGGCATGAAAAACGCGCGCTGCGGACGTAGTTTCCTTATTAGAGCTGCGCTCGTTCACCGCACCAGTGAGTTACGAGCATCGAGTCAAGCCTATACGTGTCTACGTCGGCTGTTCGCGCCTCCTCGCGCGGCTTCTCGGCTATATACACTTTCTGCGAAAACGGATGGCGTCGACGACTCGCTGCTGCTGCTGCTGCTGCTGCTGCGCAGCTCTAATGCTCATTTTCTCCTCTCGCGCGCGGTGGATATAATTAATGGCAGTAGTACATAGCTCGCGGCTCTCGCCTATAGATATAACGGAAAGGGGGGACGATGAATCGCGCGAGTCTGCAACAGACGAGGGATAGACCGTTGGGATTTTTCGCAGTCGCGATCGAGTCTTTTTTGCAGTTGCTCGCCGTGCAACGAACGACGCGCGATTTATGTTGCAGTATATGTTTATGGCCGAGATGAGCCGCGTTATATCAGCCGGTTGGCGAAGCTTATTCCTCGTGAGCGGGGATCGACCGAGTGGGAGTGTTGCAGCCCGATAAACTATTGCCGATCCCCGAAAACTCGGATAAATTTTTTTTTACCGATTTTCTCAGCATCTCATTTCCCCGATGCGGCTGTTTTACTAATTGGATTAAAATTCGTCGGCGATCGACGGGGGCTTTATCAGCGTTCGATCGGTGCATTCTTTGCCATTACAGAGGGCTCGGGCAGCCGCGTGACCGCGGAGGCCAGAAAAAGCCCGCAGAGGAGAGAAAAAAAGTCTCGAGTATAAGTAGTCGAGCGAGAGGAATCCGGCGGAATACGATAGGGTTCCCCCTCTCTCTCTCTCCTGGGTCCCGGCGAACGAGAGGAAGCGCTGATGCTTAGGCCCCGTGCGGCCCATCCACACGCACCCACCACCACCACCACCATCGGCAGCAGCAGACACACGTAGCACGTCGGTATCATGGCGCGGCGATCCTTTCCCACGTTGGGATCGCGAGACGAGCGCGCGACCTCAAGCTGGTCATCGGATCCCTTGGCGGCGGCGGCGGAGCGCCCAGAGGAAGGAAGTGGTCTGCGCTTCTCTTGTGCCCTTGCCCCTGGGGATCACTTTACGCGGCGAGATCTCTAGCGAGGCGATGCGGCCAGAGGACCGGACACGAGACCGACGATCGACGACGTCTCGCGTTGACTCGAGTCTCTCGGCTCGTCGCTGTAGCTCCGTAATCGCGGTTCTACTCTGTTCTATACCTATATATACATATTATACACGAGAAGTGTATTTTTGGCTACTACATCGAGTTTCTTGAGCTGTAGCTTTGGATTCTATACTCGGCTTAAGCCTGCGCGGCTCCTTATCGCGACTGTTTGCACGACCTATCTCTATATGCAAAGAATCAATATTTTGAGCCGATCGACCGGATTCGTTAAGGAATTCTGGCTCCTGATCGCTGTTTCCGCTATTTTTGTACATAACAGAATTTTACTGCAACTATATATATGTATATACCAAAAGTGTGTAAATTACTTTTATTTGTTTTGCAGACGCGAATTGTCATTGAAAAGTAGTAAAAATTTATTACTCGTAGTAGTGTAAATACGAGAATCTCGAGCTAAATTACACAAGCTGCGCAGGGATTTAGTATGTAATATAAAGCATGCGTTTATCTAAAGGTTATCTTGGAAGCCCCGGCGTCCTCGAGAGCTGCTACTGCTGCTGCTGCAGCCGCGAGGCCGGGGTAAACAAGCCTTCGCCCAGCAGCAGAAGAATTAACTATACAGCTGGAACCGCCGCTGCAACCGCGATGCAACCGCTATACAACTGGGCGCTGCGCAAGCTACAAACTTTTACTGCGTCGGGCTATACATTTTATAATGCGCTTTAAAAATACAAGTTACGCGTTGGAGAGAGGAGAGAGAGAGAGAGAGAGGGAGTGAGAGAGCGTTAAAACGTCAGGGGCGCGCAGACAAAAACACGCCTTTCTTTTATTTAATTTTATAACTCTTTTACTTTAGAGCGGCGCCCGCGCCAACTTTTATTTTCTCCCCGCAAAAGGGCTTTTTTTTAATGCCGACTGGCACCACCGCACCTCTCTCTCACTCTCCCTCAGGCGCGCTCTTTATATATACATTCTCCTTTCATTGCGGGAGGAATCGATTTTTTGCGCGCGCAAACTCGCCCGTCCTATATTATATATTATACCTTTCACCTGCGACCAGCAGTTATATATATATATATTGCGCAACGCGATCCTCCTCGTTCAGCTCTCGCTCCCCCCTCCCAAAAAGATGAATCCGGTGCGTGTTTTATTGTTTTTTCTCTTCTGTTTTTGTTTTCTTCTACCTCGACGAGCCACTAAAACGCGTCGTGCGTATAATCGCAAAGGATTCACGGAGAAAATATATGGACGGGGGGCCAACGGTAAAGCTGCAGCCGCGCGGGAAAAGTAGGTCTGCAGTGTATTATACCCCGAGCTGAAATAAGCTGGAGCCGCCGCAGGCGGGACTATATATATATGCGGCCGGTAATAGGCCTCGTGTCCGAGCGGTGGAGGATCAGCCCGTGTGCAGCCGAGTCCCGTGCACTCCCAGTGTATATTATATATATAGGAGGTAGGTATAGTGGCTGCACGGGGGAGTCAATCGTCGGCCTACCTTGCCGGGTAGGGGGAGAGGCCGCGATAAAAAGAGGAAGAGAAAGCCGAAGCAGCCGGATGGTCCGCCATAGGTGAGGTGAGCCGAGCCGAGCCGAGCCGCCAAGCTCTCTGCGCCATGACGTTCTTTTGACCCGACGACTGACCCCGCGTCTGCTCTCTCTCTCTCTCTCTCTGCAGCAGCAGCATCATGGCGGGCAGTCGCTCTCTCCCTCGCGGCCGCGCACCAGCCAACCAAATTTAGTCTCTCTCTCACTCTCTCTTTCTCTCTCCGCTGCATGGTCTTGGCCTGCTGTGCCTCCTGCGTCTCGTCCCCCTGCAGCCTCCGCCGACTCTTGTCGTTGTATATATACAAGTATGTACGAGACGCGCTCTCGCGAGTTTTACCGCGGCGAATACTCGCAAGCGTTGACGGGGAAAAGTCGGGAGGCGCGATTTATATGCCGCCGGTGGAAGGCTGCATACGATGGCTGGCAAGGAGGCAACTACACGGTATAATACGGAGCGCGAGGATTTATTTGCGTCCACTGCAGTCCGGGCGGTTTCAATTGTTCCGTGTAATATGCGCACGTCTCATGGCTTCAGTATTATAAATCGCCGGCTACACTCTGATTCCGCTAATGCAGCAGCTCAGCGTGTTTTCTGTTTGAATTCGCAGAGTGTCGCACGGGGGGCTCGGGTCGCGCTCGAGACTCAACAAGCATATATATACGAGCACAAAAATTCAACACTTGGTCTGCCCACTGCATGCACTCTCTTAGCCCTGCGACGAGGATTTGTAAATATACGGCCTGCCCGCACCCCATTATACATAGCTCGCAAGTATCGCGTATTGTTAATACTTCTCTACACATTCAGCTTGATGAGGCATTTCAATTGCGCGCCGGGGATTTATATATACTTTATGCGGATTAACAAATTACGACTGATAAGCTCCGCGCTTTGACTCGACGCGATTCTTATATCGAGTCTTATGTATATAAGAGAAAAGAGGCGCGCGCGTATTCGCATCACGAGAGAAAGTCGCGAGCCAATGAGTCAAATTATCATCAACGTGTACAGTCAGCGGCGGCCGGGTATGTATCGATAAAAGCGGCCGTTGGAGCTCCGCCGCGCTCGTAAGTCCTCGTCGACGCATAAAGCAAATCGAATCTCGCGCGCAGCTCGTATACATACCGTACACCATAATACAAGAGCCACGCGCGCTCGATGAGGCATATACGAGCGCATATATATACGAGGGGAATCACCGCAATAATATCTATCGGCCGCAGAGCTTAAGTCGCGCGCGCGCGCTATATTTACGATCGTTGAGTCGTCCTGTAGTGACATATACATACACGCAACGAGAGATTGTTATATCGCGGACTGCGAGAAGAATGCACGAGCGGCGTGTAAGCAATGTGCCATCGATTATAGTATATGAATCGTTACGGTCGCGCGTAAATTGCCCCGCTCCAGCACATATATATATACGTGTGTATAAGTATTATAGGCGCGCAGGTCGAGTCCGTATATTTTTTTCCCTCCTTTTATATACCTATATACTCGTATTATATATACGTCTCGCGCGACTCGAGATGTACGCCGCGCGCGTTTATACTTAGCACCTGCGCAAACTTTATGGACTGTATATACGCCGCAGCCGAGTTGGTTTATTCTTCTCGCGCCGTCGCCGCCGTTGCCGCCGCCGCCGCCGCCGCCGCCGCGCGACTTTATTGACTTTATATATATTGGCTTGGAGCGTTCGCCATGCGATCCCCAGTGCGTTAATGTTGCGGATGATCGATGTCCAACTGACTCGCATCCTCGCTAATTCATTTCTATATTCGCTGCAAGACCGATTAATTCCATGCAGGTATACCTATTTATTGCACTGCACTATCGGTATATATGCGATTGTTTTCTTACAGCTGCGATGAGTAAAAGTATAGATAAAATATCGAGTTGCGGTGCTTCCAGGTGCTCGCAAACGTAAGAGTAACGTCGAGGCGATAGATAGTGCGTGTATATACACTGTGTGTGTAGGAAAAGTGGATTTGAGCGCGATGAGCCGCGCGATGACGACGACGACGTGCGCGCAAATAATAGAGGCCACGTGCACGTGTCTCCGGTGTCCTGTTACGTTATACATATATAAGTATACCGCTCGGTCGCGCGCCACTTCTTTCTTCATCTATTCTAGCGAGAGATCGATCGATAAACGTGTATACCATATATTGTATATATGTGTGAGTAATGTGAGGAAGAGCGCGCGCGCGACAAAGAAATCCGATGATGCAGAGGCAGATGTAGGTATTCTTTAATTATTATTGTATTAGAGGAGATTTCAAGCAGTGTATAACTGTGGTAAAACGTTTCGAAAGCACTTTGGCGCCACAAACGCAATATAGTTTAAAATTTATTTTAAGTAGAGGGATAAGGAATGATCGATATAGCGCAGAGCGATACCATAAAGATCTGATAAACTGCCTAGGAACAATTATACAAAATATCGTTATCTCATTCTGCACGTACGAAGTCCGGCATTGTTTAGCCGGTATACATGTCTAAGAGTTTGAAAAGAGAGTCGGTATACATATATATATATAGCGCATGAGACATGAGTGTTTCGATAGTAAGCATCGTAAACAAAGCCGCTATAATATGGCTCGTCGCTAATTGGAGGCAAGAATAGAATTAGTCACCCAAGCCACAGACTTATACACAATCGGTTGCTAATTTCCAGCACGTGCACACTTCTCGTCCCGTTTTCTCCCAAGTATACACTCTAAACTCTAAAGAGTAAAAGTTGCCGCTAAATTGTAGAAATATAGTATTTACTCCATGTGTAAAGCGTGAAACGTTAATTTTCTACTTTGTCTGAGAGAAAGTTCATAGTTTACTCTTATAAGAGAGTAAATTAGTTTGTTTACTCTAATATAAAGAGTAAATTTTCAATTTTCTACTTTACAAGCGTAGAGTTTTGAGTCGACTAATATTTTACGCTTTACTAAGGGGTAAAATTATAAATTCATACTTTACTATAGTAGAAAAATGTAGTTTATACTTTAAAAAGAGTAAATTAATAAATTTAATCTTTCCCAGAGAATGGAATTTAATGTTTTCACTTTAGAACGGTATAGTCGATATCAAACAATGATTTACTCTTTTACAG